>PVKN010042097.1:0-10438 GCA_004027915.1 Capromys pilorides
CCTCTTCTCCCCCTCCTCCTCCTCCTCCTCCTCCTTCTTCCTCCTCCTTCTTCCTCCTCCTCCTCCTTCACAATACTGAGAGGCATTTTTGATTAACATGACAGGGGATTGCTATTGGTGACCAGTCAGTAGTGACCAAGGACATTGCTGAGTATACCACATGCACAGGCCAGCCAGTCCTCTGGCCCCAAACCTCCATGGTAGCCAGCTGAGGACTCTGGCTTCCACCATGCCTGCCACGTTGTTGGGTACTTCTGCTTTGAGCCTTTCCATCACCACGGTGATTGATGTCCCCACCCAGGCCCTTCATGATGCCTGCTCTCAGTGCATCTGAGGAAGGAGTAGTCGGAAGACGGCCGGACCCACGAGAAGATGAAATCATTTCCTAGTTAGTGAGCAGTGCACAAGAAAGTGAGAGGTCCTACTCACCCTTGCACTGGGTAGCCTTAAACCTGTAGTTTCCTCTATCTTGCATGTTTTTGTCTTATCATTCTGCAGAAAGAGCTTTGGAACTGACTGTAGGAAATGTAGAAGAAACTAAAGAAATGATTTTTCAAAATGATGTTTTGTTACAGTGTTATTATTTTGATTTTAAATCATGAAAAGATTTAGAAATGCAGAAGCTGTCCAGATTGAATTGGTTTTTATTTATTTATGTTTGTCTTTTTGAGATAGAGTCTTGCTATGCAGTGCAGGCTGGCCTTGAGCTCACTTTTGTAGCCCAGGCTGGTCTCGAACTCATACCAATCCTCATGCCTCAGCCTCCCAAGTTCTGGAATTATAGGCGTGTGCCACCACGCCTGGCTTTGAATTGGTTTTTAAAGATTTAAGGTCCAAGAAAATTCACCAGGTATTACACCACTGAATGGTAAGGCCCTAGCCTATAACAAGATGCAATAATTGTGTGTTAAATTGGTATAATCATTGTGCTTCAGTGGAGGATTTGTAGAATAATTAATCTCAAAGACCTCATACAAATCTGTGCATTATTAGTAAATAATGGTGCCTTTCAAGACTCACCAAGAACTATCTTGTGCCAGATAGGTGTGTGCCTGGGTCCTATGACCTAGATTATCATGCTCCCACCAACCCCCATGGCAGGAGAATGAGATCTTCTGGGTTGCTCTATAGAAAGCTTATGGAGAAATGGAGCTGGATGGGATCATCTTGACGTGGTGTGATCCTGGTGTGCTTTGATCTGCAATGGTTTGATCCTGTGGCATCTGTGATGTGATTGGCAGGGGGTGTGGTATCATTTGATGTAAGCATTCAGTCTGTAATAACCCTCCTGTGGTGAGAGGTCAATTTTTTTCCCCAATTTTCATTTTTATTAGTTCAGGTTTGCAGTGTATATGATTACCTTCATCACGGGGAGTTGGTCCCAGTACAGAACACATCTTCATTCTTTTGAGCTCCTCCTCCCTTCCTCGCCATTTCTCTGTCTCTTGATTGTCCTTTGCAAAAGAACTGTCTTCCTGGGTCCTGCTCAATTTTTTTTTTTTTTTTAAATATATTTGGTACAGGACCTACAGTGTCTTGCTGCATAGACCAGACTCTTAGTGATGCTCCTGTTTTCAGCCTCCTGAGAGCTGGGATTATAGGTGCACACCAGCACACCCAGTCTCAGTTGCTGTCTCAGGGTGCCCCAAGGGTGGGGCCAGCATGGCATGCTGGGGATCAAACCCCAGTGCCTGCATCTACCTAAGCAGGCACATTAGTCCACTGAGCTATCTGGCTGGCCCTTGGTCATGCTCAATTGGAACCTGCATTTATGTAATTGCTCTCAATCAGCTGGAAGTATTAATGGTTGAGACAAGATCTCAGCCCCCAGACTAATTTTTTTGCTGGTGGTAAAGTATACATAAAATAAAACTCACCATCATAACTATTTTAAGTACACAGTTCAGTAGTATTATTAACTGACAATGGTGTGTAACCCCCATCACTATGTATTTCTGGAACTTCTTCATCAAACTAAACAGGATCAGACAATATTTTTCCTTTCTTTTCTGGGCTCATTCAGTGAGGGTAACACTCCCAAAGTCATCTGTGTTTTAACATGTGACAAAATTCAATGCCTGTTCATGGCTGAATCCCGTCCCATTGCTTGTGTGCGCTGCACGCTGTGTATCCGTCCACCCATCACGGATGTGGACTCTTCCACCTTTCAGCTCTGGTGCCCAGTGCTGCATGGACATGGGTGTGTCAGTGTCTTGTGGGAGACTGGCCCTCAGCTCCTTGGGGTCTATTCCAAAGTTACTGTCCAACTTTACATTTTGCTTGGCTTCTTCTGGAAGACATTTCTCCGAATGTTTGTTTTCACACCTGGCCATTATTTTTTTTTTTCCGGGGCACTAGCCTGGTAAAATGTGATTGGAAAAAGAAAGGAAGGAGGGCCAGCCAGATAGCTTAGCAGATTAAAGCACTTACTTAGGCAGATGCAGTGGCCAGGGTGCAATCACCAGTGTGCCATGCCTTCCCCACTTGAGGGGGAGATTTAAGATGGGGATTCTGAGCATGGTGGCGCATGCCTCTAATCCCAGTGGTTGGGAGGCTGAAAACAGGAGGATCACTGTGAGTCCAATCTATGTAGTGAGACCCTATAGATTATGCAGACTCTGTAATAAATATATAAAGAAAAATAAGAAATTAGCAAATCTGAAAGCAGAAAGAATGAATCTCAAGTCATCTGACTGTGGGGATTTTTCCTTTTAGTGTCAAGCCTTTTGCCCTGAATTTTTTTGCTGAGCATTAAGGGGCTGCCAGAAAACCTCACCAAATCCCCGTGGAGGACTCCACACACCATGTCAATGGGGGACATTCATAAGAGGGTCACCCTGAATACACAACCCAAGATGCTCATCTACCGGGTTATTAAATACCACAGACCAGGAGGATGGCAGCAGTCTTGCTTTGCAGCATCTCCCTGGCCTAGGGTTCCAGGGAGAGACCTAGGGGGTGTCCTGCTTTTAACTTGAGCTGCTTGTGTTTGAGGCAGTGGTTTGCCTTGGGAAGAAAACTAGGCCAGCCCTCCCTTCTGGGCATCCAGGCCTCTGCCCTGCTCCTATTTATTTATTTATTTATTTAATTCCTGCCTCCTTTTAACCGTGGCATTTCTTTCCTGAGGACCCTGAGTTCTGAAAGCTGATCACATCTGGCCTTGTGGTCAAGCATGAGAATTGCGTTTTTGTTCTTCAGGAGCAGCACAAAGCTGGTGGCAGAGGGGGAAGAAGACCTTTCTGAGGCCTGAAGACGCGGGACTGTAGCTCTTGCCTTCCATGCCCCCTCCGGTCTTGTGCTATTTTGGGGCACTTGGACTTTTTAGCGTTTGGTTTCCAGGTCAATGCACAACAATGGGCCACAGCCATGGAAGAGTCATGGCTGTCAGGGGGGTCCTAGAAAGCAGAAGTATTGAGCGGCTAGTGGCGGAACACTTTGGGATAGGCCACTTCTTAGCCTTTTATGGCCCAGGCTTAGTGGATGGGCCAGCAGATGCTCCCGGGCAGCAAAGCTAGAGAAAGCGTGGCATCTCTGCCTGCGTTTTATATCTGCCTCCTTTACTGCCTTAAACTTTGGGTCAGATCCCCGCCTCAGTCCACGTGTAATATAAGGCTTATTCGTGCTCACTCTACCTGTTTCGCTTTCAAGAATGAGGTCACCGAGATAAGAGCAACCGGAGTGACTTTTGGGATTTTCAGGGACATCCAGTCGCCCGTTTGTTTTGTGTCAGGTTCCAGACCCCACTGGAGCTCTGCCTAGAATGCAGCAGACATTGACCAGAACCTGCTGTCACCCTAGGTTCCAGGAGAAACAGCCTCACAGGCCACCCCGTGATGAGGTCCCTAACACAGGAGAGGTCACCCCCCATGATGCCATCCTTTCCCCCGGGGATCACACCTTCATGATTTCCAGAATCTCGCAGAATCAGGCCTGAGATACTGAGCAACCAGAACACCGCTTGACCAGGATGGCTTAAAGCTATGCAGCCACCCCCCAACCGCAACCACCCCCCAACCCTTAACTCCGTTCTCCTTTTCTATAAAGTGCTGCTGACAGTGCTGTAAGCTTTAATTCCTACACTGTGGGAGGCTGAGGCAGGAGGGTTGCAGGTTTGAGCCCAGCCTGGGCAATTTTTTGAGACAGAGTCGTGTATATAGTTCAGGCTGTCCCTGATCTCGCTGTAGAGGCCAGGCTGGCTGCAGGCCTGTTGTGATCCCTCCTGTCTCAGTCTCTTGAGAGCTCTAGTGCACCTGACCCCCTTGCTTGCTGAGATGCCCAGCAGTATTCATTCAGTCTCCCAGATTGGTGGCCCGGAACGTCTGAGGGTAGTGTGCGCGCATCCACCTTCCAGCTAGAGCGTAGGAAGCCGGGCAGGTTCACGCTGTCCCTTCTGCGCATGCAGGCTAACGCATTGCTCTCCGGTTTATGCTGACTTGTCTGTTCTTAATACTCCAGAAAGAAAAGCGCAGCCTTCCTGGCAGACTCGGGTCCAAAGGCCTCGGGCTCTGCTGAAGTGATTTGGCTCTGTTTCCTGTTCAGTGACTGTGCCCCAGGTACCTGGCTCTTCCCTGTGGCTGGCAATGACCTTGATGGAGATGTCCGGTGGCCCATGTGTAGGACACGACAGGCAATCTTCTTTTCATAGTCTTCATTTGTCCAGATCCCACTATTCACTGGGGATGCAAAACATGAGTCAGATAAATCTTCTTGCTACTTCCTGGGAAAAATGCAACTCTTTGGTTCAGTGGCAAGCTCATCATAAACATGAAGAGGATGGCTGTTGATGTATTGTGTCGTAATTCATAGATTGTGTCCACCTCTTTTGTTAGCTGAGTCTCAGGATATTCAAACTGGTTAAGAATGCTAGTTCTAGCAGGGTGTGTGGTTGCGCACCTGTCATCCCAACACTGAGGGAGACTGGGGCAGGAAGACTGTGCATTTCATCACAACCAGCTAGGGCAACTTAGGGATTTGAAACAATCTTGTAAAACAAAAGAATAAAAATAAAAGGCTAGTGATGTTGGATAGTGCAAAGGAACTGGCTTGAAACCCCAGTACTAGGACTAATGAACTAATCAAAACATAAAAATAGACAGGAAGGGCCTTGAAGATGTCATTCGGTGCTAAGGCTTCATTTTGGGGGGTGGGTGGGGGAAGCGATGCTGGCTATGGCCAGACTGTCTGTCTCCAAACAGCAGTGGACTTTTCTGTAAAATAGGATACTATTAGTATCAATTTCGTGGATTTGCAGGGAGCAGAAGGTTACACCGGTTAATTATTACAAGGTGTTTTTCATAGATCAGGCACTTAGAGCCAAGTAATTTTCAAACTTGTGGTTCATTCATGCACTGAACAAAAATCAAGTAGCGGTATATATACTAAGCACCAGCGTGTTAGACACCCTGCGAGGGTGAATTTGGTCACACAGGACACACACCCCTAGGGGCAGGCACAGCTTGCTGCCTCAGATCCTGCAGTGGCTCAGGTCCCAGGCACCCAGGCCCAGCTCTTGGCAAACTGGCAAATTTTCCTGTGAAGATTGCTATTCAGATCTGAACCCGAGGTCGCCTTCAGTGACGGTGCAGAGCCCAGGCCTGGCGTAAGGAAGGACACTGGGGTGACCCATGGGCCTTGGCATTCCGGCCTTCAGCAGCTCCTCCCCACATCCGCCCTGCCTCACCACACTCCTCTGCTTTCCAAGGCCTGGACTCACACAGTCAATCCCTAAATGAAGACAGAAAAGCGGCCATTGAGTCCACCTCACGCCCACCCCTGAGCGCTGAGTATGGAATGAATATTTTTCTATTTGGTTTTCCAATTATATTGTTGATTCCAGTTGCCCCATTTTTTACATTTAAGAATTATAGCTTCCTTTTTGCAAGACAAAGATAAATCGTTAAAAATCACCCTACTCAGCGCCACAGCTGAGAACCAGCAGCAAATTTTGTCCCCATACTAATGAAAAATCTTACTTATTCTTGAGAATTCCCGGCTAGGTCTAAGCATCTTGGACACAGAATAGAGGAAAGTTTTAGAAATAGAAAGCAATTTTCTTTTTTTTTTTTTTCCTTTCAAATCCCTGTGTATGGTAATAGAAGCCACACAGGCCCCAGGGTTGCCCTGCGGCCTTCTGCGCTTACCAGCCTTCTGCTTTTTCTCTGCCATATGCTTTGTTCTGGGATTTCCTCCTTCTGCTGACATCTGGCACTTAGGAGAAGGGGTAATGGTTTTTCCTAAACCAGTGAAATGACCATCAGAAAAAATGCTCAAGCTTCTAGGCATCTATGAAGGAGATTGTGTGTGTGTGTGTGTGTGTGTATGTTTGAGCATCCCGAGCACCTATCTTTCTCTGAAGGAAGTGAAAGATGCTATGAGTAATCAGTCTCAGCCTCCTAAGATGAATTCGAAGGACATCTCCCTTCAAGGGTGCAGACACTGCGTACGGCTTTTCCTAGCAGCTGGGCGACACTACGTCAGTGACATTTAATAAATAGGCTTTCCCCTAGGGGCTGGAATTGTAGCTGAGTCTATTATGAAATCTCATTGAGTTTGCATGAATCAGTTTAGGAGCCCTGACCAAAGAACATCTGAAAAGACGAGAAATGTTCATACAGATCCTTAACTTAGAGGTACCAGTTACAATGTGGTTTGCTGTGAAATTGCCCTGGCTTCATGGCTTAGAAATTATACAACCAAACAAAGACTGATCACCTTTTTCCTGTCCTGGAAAGTTGAGGCAGTGACAAAGATACATGTCTACTTGTTTCAAAAACAAGTTTTAAAAAAATTTTTTATCTATATATTTATTTGGTACAGGGTCTCACTACATGGCTCTGATTCATAGTGACCTCTTGTCGCAGCCTCCCCAGCATGGAGATTATAGGCATGAACCACCAGATCCATTTTCAGTAGCTGTCATGGTGCCAGATGGAACCTGGGTCCTTGCTTTTTCCAGGCAGGTGCTTTGTCTACTTGTGTCAGTCTTTGTCTCTGGACCTAGTCTCTTCCCAACTATCTAGGGGCCATTGAGGCAGGTGCTCAACACTGTAGAAGGTTTAGTTTAAAAAAAAAAAGGGGGGGGGTCCCAGCTAGACACAGTAGTGCACACCTGTAGTCCCAGAAGTTGTAAGGCTAAAGGAGGAGGTTCAGTGTGCCCCAGAAGTGGGGTTGGCATGGCAGACCCAGGGATCGTACCCCGGGCCCCTGTGTCTGCCTGCAGGTGCTTTAATCCGGTGAGCTATTTGGCTGGCCTCCTTGTTGCTTTCTGGATCTGGTTAAAAGACAAATTGAGAGTTAAGAACAGGCCATACTTCTCTGGGGTTGGGCCCTTTCCCCACCAGAAGCCCTGGGTAGTTCTTGCCATCATTTCCCATTGGCACCCCTGGAGGGGCATGCAAGGGACTTCTGTCCTCAGCCACTGAAGTCATGGCAGCCATTTGCACTCTCTTAAAATGTGTGTAAGGGGTTTTAGCAGAGCTTAATCCAGGAGATTTGATATATGAGGCATTTTTCTTTTCATCTTTCCCTGTTGGATCTAATGTGAGCCACTTAGTAGGCAGCCAGTTGGGTCAGTTTACAGGGAGCCTGGCACACACACCTGTAATTCCAGCAGCCTGGGAGACAGAGGCTTAAGAATCCCAGGTTGAAGATTGGCCCTGGTTACAGAGTGAGAGCCTGTCTCAAAATGAGAAGAAACGCAAAGGGTAGGAAGGTAGCCCAGTGGTACAGTACCTCGGGCCCAGGGCATTTCTCCAGGGCTTCCACCACCATGACAAGCTCCTGCCAGCCAGGCGCCTCACTGTGCATGTTATGTACATGATCTCCTGTAACATAGAGATACTTCCGGGACCATATCTCGTCCTACTTTCAGATGAAGAAACTGAGGCTCAGAGACTTTATTTATAGAGAGCAGGCACAGAACAAGATCCCCAACCCCTCTGGGTCAGTGCTGAACCCCATGTACTTTCTACCTCTGGGACTTGGAACATTTACAGCCACCATGGCTTAGCCAGCACTGTCTGGGAGGAGGAATCATTCTCACATTCCCAGGTAGTGCGGAAAGCAGCCCAGCTTATTTCTGTATGTGAACAACATTTCCTGAGCTGTTAGAAAGGTGCATGTGACTGGAGGGTTGAGAATGTAAGTTAACAGACCAAAAATTGGAGAAAAAGAAGAGCTATGAGGATAGCCAACATTTTGGCTCTAGCCCTTCAAGGTCAGTGAGGACTCAGGACATAAGAGAACCTGTGCTGTAACAACCTATAACTCAGTGGTTTCCCAAATTTTCTGTTCAAGGAGATTATGGGACCTCAGAGGAAAGGGATAAGCAAAGTATAGTGACTCTCTAAGGAGAGTCACCTAGAGAAAAAATTCTCTCAGGCTTTCACAGAGAGCAAACTGGTCAAGCAATGGCCATGACTCGTCCTCATGGCTGACACTGAGAGCAGTTCTACAAAGCACAGTATATGGTTCCAAAGTTAATCCTGAGCAGATTTGACCTTGGAAAATACAAAAGATGAATGTTTTGTTATACAGGTCATGCTTTAACTTGCCCTCGATCACCCAACAGAAAAGCTTAATTACAAGGCATAAAACGCAAAGCTAGATTAGTATGATGAGCTGTAAGAGGCTTAAATCAACAGCCTCCAACATTGCCAGTTTCACTGGTAACCCACCACAATTATGGAACATTGGAATATGTAGACAACTACTTCCTCTTAGTTCGAAGAGAAGAAATTTTTTCTTTTTTTTCTTTCCTTACTAATATTGACTAGGAAGTTTATCACATCTACACTCTGTGCTCTGTATAACTACTATGAGGACAACAATATGCAATATGTCAATTATTGAGAATGTACTACTAACATGTTTTGAAACTATCATTACTGTTATTTCTTATTAAAAGTAATTAAAAAAGAAGCATGTGTTTAAAAAAATATAAACTATCAAGTGGAATAAATTCGACATCCAGTGTTATTGACTTCATGGATTTTGTTTGCTCGCATTATCAATGGGGCTAGATTCAGAAAGATTAAGAAAAAAAGATTTTTCAAAGAACGAGAAGAGAGGCTAGAGTGATGCAGATGCTAGATTTCTACCAACCAAGATTTCTACTCACCATCAGGAGGATAACTAAACCAGCAAGCTAATGTTTTGGAATTACTTTGGTTGAATTTTTATCTCCTGAGGAATCTATGTGGCTGTATTATAAGTTGCCCTAGCAATTTTGGTTTTGAAATTTGATGCACACGATTAGTAGAGGCACTGAAATCAAGGCTTCTCCAATGAGGCAGGCTGTTTCTCCTAGACGTTCCTTTCATAGGCAGAGATGATTTACTGTTTTGCCAAGTTTCCACCTACTTCATTTTTGTTCATGCCTTTTTTTCTGTCCCCATGAACTTAAATAGTCTGCTCACCTCCATTTCTGGTCTAGTTTTAATCTGCTTTTTGTTACTATAAGTGGGTAGCACAGACGTGGTTTGTAAAGATCAGACACTGAATTGGCTTATGGCTTGGAGGATGGGAAGCCAAGACAACTCTGGCTGTGTCATGACATATGGAGGTGTCCCATGGTGAGACGCAGCTGTTGTGATAGAGAGCTCCCTTTTATGGCAAGACCACACCTTCTCTAACCCATTCACCTACTCATGAAGGCAGCCTAACCACCTGGGAAAGGTGCCACCCAGTCCCGTTCTTCATCCCTCACGATGGGACGACATTGACAACACAACACCTGTGCTGTGGTGCCTGGAGGAGCTCAGGTTCCAGTTCCAGGCACCGCACCTTAGAGTCCCTTGGGGTCTGCATCCCATAGTGGGGCAACCTGTTGAGTTCGGCACAGGAAGTTCCTCTTAAGTTTGTCCTTTGGCCACACACAGCCTAAGAGATTTATGCCAGCTTTGCATTTTTTTTAAAGGGCAAGGTGTCATATTTAGACTTCGCCAGATTGTTTGGCAGTTTTAGATAGTTGCCACCAAACAAATTGAGTTTTAAATTGAAGCTGGGCCGATGAGGTAACGCTTAAGATTCTTCCCAGAGCACAAATTGTCCCTTACTTGAAGTTTCTTTAATTGCAGCTCTTGAATCTCTGCACTCTTAGTAAGCACTCAGGGTAAAAATAGTTAATGATTAATCTGCTGTGTTCTCAGTGATTTCAGAAATAAGCACTAACACCTTGAAGGCCTTTTCTTATCAAGTTCTGCACAATGGCTTTTATAGCTGGGGTAAGCGCTTGGTTTATCAGCTCCAGTGGCATGGAAACCCTTTAGCCCCAGATCCTTGGGATGAGCAAAATGGACCCAGCTTAGGAATTCCAGGAAGGCAGAGTCAAGATAGAGAGCTGCCAAAGCTCATAGATGTGGAATGAAACTGCTCTCCAGACGGGCTTCTTCTGCGTCATTGGAATGTGCTTAAAAACTGTACCCGCTTGAGAGTCGTG
>PVKN010042098.1:0-10441 GCA_004027915.1 Capromys pilorides
TCGACATATATTTATTTATTTATTTATTTATTTATTTATTTTAGTGCTGGGAATCAAACTCAGGACCTTGTGCTTTCCAGGCAGGCACTGTATGGTAGATCTATATCCCTGGCCAAGATACATAATTCTTACATGCTAGCTTCTTAAGGCAGAGGGCAGTTTTCTTGAGTTGATTATAGATATGGAAGGACTCAATTATGTGTTATGGTATATTCCAGGTTGATTTGGACCAGGTTTTATCTCCAAAGGGGTAGAAATCAGGGATCTAAACTCAGCATACAGAGTTGTCAGATAGATACTGGCAAAAGGTATAAGAATGAATCCAAGCCCACGTCAAGAAATGTTCCAGAGCATGCTAGGACATTTGTGTTGCATTCTGGGATTTTGTGCAAAGTTGTAGTTATTACAGTAAAGATTGGAAAACATTTTCTACAAAGAGACAAGAAGTAACTATTTCAGATTTTGCAAATCTTTGTCACAACTAAAAACAACCATGGGTAATACCTAGGCAAATGTATATGGATGAGTTCCAATACGACTTTATTTAAGTTGAAGATGCAGGTTGACCAAGGGAAGATAGTTTTCAGATCTTTGATCTAAAGCAAATTGGTCTCATAATTTGGATTTGAATTAGAAGTACATTTCCACAGACTGGAAATCACCTCACTAATAACTAATGGATGCTGTGATGTAGCACTTTTACATTCAGATTTTACTATTAATTTAATGCATAATGGATCTATAACTGTAAGATTCATTTCTTTTTTTAGGGGGAGTCACTGAGAATTGAACTTAGAACCTCACACTTTTCAGGTAGGTGCCACTGAGCTAAATCCCCAACCCTAAGATTCATTTCTGATTTTTTCGGTAAGAATGATTTTTGGGGCTAAAGTACCATGTACCAGTTTAATGTGCTTTAGGAGCCCATAGGTAGCAGTTACCTTTAACTTTCACAAAAGATGGAAAATCAGTTGCACTGTCCTTACTGATTTTGAAGGAACCTGAGGGATCCTTCATGTTGTCCAGATGTCTCTCTATAGGTGCTTACAACTTCTCTCACTCATTGCAATAAATTTTATTCTCTCATTGTTCTTGGTTCTGAAGTAGACCTGCACTAACCCTGAGCAGTGGGCCCACAAACCAGAATCTACCTTTCCCTCACTCTGGTTAGTTTTCAATTTCCACTTTTATACATGTTTCACCTACTTTGTAGCTAAAACTTTGGTTGGATTTTATTGGTTTTGTTTAGAGTTGAACTTGGACTTGGTGCACAAACTTCTAAACTATCAAAAAGTTTAATTGGAGTTTCAGGAATGGAATCAATTTTCATCTCCAAATTTATTAGCTCCTGAATTACAGGCAGTAGAAAGCAGAACATCTGAATGCTTCTTTCAGATTTTAAAATTTCTCTCATTGTGGTTTCCACATACAGAAGGCATGGTTCAGAGCTTTTAGCTTCAAATTCAAACTCTTGGCTGCAGAGAGCTCTGGATTTCTTCCAGAAGCTCTGACACTTTAAACAAGCTGTGTTCTTTTCTTTTATAGTGGCAGGAAGGGGTTTTCGTGCTTGTAACAGCCTTCTCTGTGCTCCTCACAGACCAACTTCTATGACCATGCATATGCACTTGAAAAAAACAAGCCTTAGGTCCTCAGTGTAGCCGTAAGACAGAGATGTGATAAGTGGTCCATGCAGGACTGTGGGAAAGGACTGAGCTTTGTCTGCACCTTGTGAACTGCAGCAACCAGAATTGCGAGCCTGCTCGGAGCAAGCTCTAACACAGATCTGCCTTTCGCATGCCTGGCCTCCCAGCCACTTCCCATCTGCTAGACAGGATGTGGAAGCCAGCAGCCCTGGCTGCAGACCCAGCCCTCCTGGAGGGCATCCAGAGCAGCTGCTGGGCGCGCAGGGTGAAGGTTGCTCTTCTGGCCTTTCTTGTCGTGCATGTGAAGGTTATGGCTTCACGTGATTCTGGTCACTGCAAACTGAAGAGCAAGGCAGGGATGGCCTGGGGTGTGGCCGCAGACATTCCCACGTGTTCTGTAGAGTTCCTGATGGCTGACACTGGGTAGAGCTGCAAAGCAGAGTGAGTCCTGGATGGAGAAACAGACGGGCTAGTCCCCATCTCAGCTCTGCCTCGGATTACTCTGTATGTACGGTCAAATCTCCGCCTTTTCTGGGAGTTGGCTTCCTTATCTGTAAGGTAGGAATAATTAGCCCTGCCTATCTGCCTTATGTACATAATTAGTATCAAACGAGGGCATTAATGAATGCGACAGAATCTCACAAGCAGTGTAAAGCATAGAGAAAGACGTCATCATCGCTGCTGACAAAGCTCGCTGGATCCCTAGCGCCACAATGCTTCTATGTCAACCGCGAGCTCCTCGCCCCGCTCTCCACGTCCCATCCGCTGGCTCTACCTTCCAAGGAACTATGCCAATACTGACTTGCTCCAGCTAAACTGTTATTCTTCGTTTCCTTTTTACATCATATTTTATTTATACCACTCTGCTTCCACTGCTTTCCACATTTTGTTTCTGGCTCTCCTCTTAGCTGTATTTGTCAGAGCTATCTGCATGCCCTGCTTCATCCTCTTAAAACTAGCTCCTTAAAGGCATCCTGCTCAGATTTCTGATCCACAGCTCCCCTTAGAAGGCTCTGTGCAGCACGGCTTGCAACGACATCAACTCCCACCCATGTTGACAAATGAAGTTCTCTTCCTCCATAGCCAACTGCAATGTCATGCTCCTAGTCACTCAGAAAAGAAGCCCAGAAGTTGGAAAAGACATCTTTCTCTTTTCCTCCTACTCCTTTCTGCGCTGGGAGTAGTCCTGTAGGATCTCTTTCCCATGTCTCTGTGACACTGTCGCTGCTTTAGTTTGAGCCCAAATGTCTGATGTCTTGGGTTCTTCTCACACAGTACTAACGAGGTTCCCCCACTTTTCAGTCTGTTTTCCTGCCAATATATCTTTTACGCGTCTGCCAAAAGAAGATCTAATCTTTTCTAAGATGAAATCTCAGGCGTTCAAGAATTATGCTCAAATAAATACAGCCGTTAGCAAACTAGTTTCTTTGGGGTCTACCTCCATCCACCCCTCACCTTAGTGCGTTTTAACTGTTTTCCAGTCTTGAACTCATTTGAGAATCTTAGGAAACAGAAAAATGTGTAAACAAAATTTGTAAACCAGCCCATCCCTGCCTCACCTAAACATCAGCAGCTGTGTGTTCTCTGCTCCAGCCTCTTTCCTGACAAATTCCTAGCACAGACCCTGGCTCCCGACACAGAGGGACATGTGGCTTTCTCCACCTTGTGTTTTTACATTTTGTGCCTCTATTGCCACAGATTCCCTTTTTCCCTTCACCAAGGTAAACACCTGTAGTGGTTGATACGTTGTGTCAACTTGGCTGGATTCCTGGTGGTCGAAACATTTTATCAATTTGGCTGTATTGCCTGGTTGTTTCACACTGTGAACCAGGAGGGCCCTGTCCCAGAATAACTGAGTTTGGATTTTATCTCCTTTGGCTTCTGCACAGACTCCTCACCATCTTGTTTAGACCCTTCAGCTTTCTGTCAGCCTCTAGTTTGCATCATTCAGCTTTCCGTAGCAGATTCTCTGCCTTCCTTTTCAGACACAATGGCTGACCTGCTGACCGTTAGAGACTGTTGGGAATGGGTAGACACCGGTTAAGACTAGTAGAGACTGGTAGGGATGGGACACTGCAGTCAGTATAAAAGCCTTGGGACTGAGTCCTTCAGTTGGCAGTGTGTAGATGCTCTCAGCACACTTCCCCATCTGACTCTGGGACTGGCACATCTCCTGTTATATCTGTTCCTTGGACTATATCTGTTCCTCTAGTAGAACCCTGACTAGAACAAAATATGGTACCAGGGGTGGGGTTAGAGAAACAGAATATAGTGATGGCGCTTTTTAATGGCCTTAAGTGTTCCGGCAATTGGCTTCAAGATTTGATGAGACCTAAAGACACCATGGTCTCTTCTGATATTAAGGAGCATATTGATACTTCTTGGCATGAGGTTTTTAACCTAACATGCCGTATAGATCCATTTGATTACCCTAATTCACCACTTGTCAGATCTCAGGAATTTAGAGAGTCCATGCAGAAAAATTTTGAATCTCTATGGCAAAATAAGGAATATAGCGACGCTGGCTGGTTTGTCTTAGCTTCATGGGACAAATTTTTGAATGAAAATAAGGAGCTTGAAGACACCATTTCCTGCCTCCAGACTCAGATAAAAAATTTAAAAGTTTCTAAGTGTACCCTGACAGATAATCTCTTTTCTTTTAGCCACAAGAATGAGGTTGCAGAGACCCACATGCAGTCCCTCATAATTCGACTGGTTAAACTGCAATGTAAATTAAATGCTCAGCCTCGAAGGGTATCTGAAGTGAAAGTGAGGGCACTGATGGAAAAGAATGGGATCCCATGAATTGGAATGGAGATGTGTGGGAGGATCCTGAGGATGTTGAGGATGTTGAGTTTTTAGATGCTAATGAGATTATTTTGCCTGAGGAAGAGATTTCACCACCCACTGTGGCAGAGGGATCACTGTCTTCACCCTCTGCCATGTTAGTGTCTCCTAATGTATCTGGAGAAACCAATCCTGCATGGAATGAACAGAATACTGGTGGGACTCCTCTGGACCCACCCTCACCACCCATTTTTGCCTCTAGGCCCATAACCAGGCTTCAATCTCAGAAGTCACCTAAAGGTGAAGTACATAAGGTGATTCATGAGGAGACCTGTTATTCTCCCAAAGACCTCCTTGAGTTTTCTAACTCTTATAAGCAGAGGCCTAATGAGCAAGCATGGGAATGGATTTTATGAGTGTGGAATAATGGTGGAAAAAGCATACACCTGGATTAGGCTGAGTTTGTTGATATGAGCCCACTAAGTAGGGACTCTGAATTTAATGTTGTGGCTTGTGGAGTAAAGAAAGGTGTTAATAGTCTATTTGGTTAGCTGGCAGAAGTGTGGCTCAAAAGATGGCCCACAGTGAATGAGTTAGAAATGCCTGATATTCCATGGTTTACTGTAGAGGAAGGGATCCAGAGGCTTAGGGAAGTGGGAATACTGGAGTGATCTGTTGCGTTAACCTAATCCTCCACATGTGGAAGATCTTGAAAACATGCCCTTCACTAACACCTTGAGAAACAGATTTGTTAGGGAATCACCAGCATCCTTGAAGAGCCCTGTCATTGCTCTTCTCTGTATGCCAGACCTTATGGTGGGGACAGCAGTTACTCAATTAAGAAATTTAAGGGCCATGGACTTGATTGGATCCTGAAGTGGCAGAGGTCAAGTGGCAGCATTTAATTGCCATGAACAACAGAAGCAGAACAATGACCAGAATAATCTGACACACATAGACCTATGGCACTGGTTGATTAGCCATGGTGATTCCAAAAGTGAAAAAGATGGGAAACCTACAACATTTTTTCTAGATTTATATAAACAAAAGAATTTAGAGGCAAAAGGACAGAGACTTACTTCAAACCATGGTAATAAGGAATCCCAGCCCTGAACCAGTTCCCAGACTTGAGCCAATTTAAAGACTCAGAACCTCTTGAATGATGGGGAGGCCAGGTCTCCTTGGGGAAGGATCCTAATGTTCCCAGAATTTGTACAGTCAATCTTTCACCTATCCTTGCCCAGAGGGACCAAGGCCTTTTGCCTGAGTGACTGTACACTGGGGAAAGGGGAATGATCAGACATTTTGGGAACTACTGGACACTGGTTCTGAGCTAACACTGATTCCAGGGAGTCCAAAACACCACAGTGGCTCTCCAGTGAGAGGAGGGACCTCTGGAGGGCAGGTGATCAGTGGAGTTTTAGCAAAGGTCTGACTCAGAGTGGGCCCAATAGGTCCTCAAATCCATCCTGTAGTCATTTCCCCTGTTCCAGAATGTATAATTGGAATAGACATACTCTGTACTTGGTAGAATCCTCACATTGGTTCCCTAACCTGTCGTGTTAGGGCTATTATGGTTGGAAAAGCTAAATGGAAGCCATTGTAGTTGCCCTTGCCTGGTAAAATAGTGAACCAGAAGCAGTATCACATTCCTGGGGGGATTGCAGAGATTAGTGCCACCATCAAGGACCTGAAGGATGCAGGAGTGGTGGTCCCCACCACATCTCCATTTAATTCTCCCATTTGGCCTGTGCAGAAGACAGATGGGTCTTGGAGAACAATGATAGATTACCATAAACTGAACTCGATGGTGACTCCAATTGCAGCTGCGGTAGCGGATGTGGTTTCCTTGCTTGAGCAGATTAACATACCTCCTGGTAGTTGGTACGTAGCTGTTGATTTGGCAAATGACTTCTTCTCCATACTGATCCATAAGGAACATCAGAAGTAATTTGCTTTCACTTGGCAAGACCAGCAATATACCTTCATTGTCTTGTCACAAGGGTATATTAATTCTGCTGCCCTGTGTCACAAGTTAGTTCACAGGGACCTTGATTGCTTTTCTCTTCCTCAAGGTATTACACCGGTCCACTACATTGATGATGTTATGCTGATTGGACCTAGTGAGTAGGAGGAGGCAACCACCTTGGATTTGTTAAGACAGCATTTGAGAGCCAGAGGATGGGAAATAAATCCCACAAAAATTCAAGGTCCTTCTTTCTCAGTGAAGTTTCTAGGAGTTCAGTGGTATTGGACATGTAGAGATATTCCTTCAAATGAAGTTGCATCTGGCATCCCCCATTACCAAAAAGGAGGCACAGCACCTAGTGGGCTTATTTGGATTTTGGTGGCAACATATTCCTCACTTAGGTATCTTACCGCGGCCCATTTACCTTGTGACTCAGAAAGCTGCCAATTTTGAGTGGAACCCAGAACAGGAAAAAGCCTTGCAACATGTCCAGGCTGCTGTCCAGGCTGCTGTTCAGGCTGCTCTGCCCTTGGAACCATATGATCCAGCAGATCCAATGGTACTTACAGTATCAATAGTAGATAAGGATGCTGTTTGGAGTCTCTGGCAAGCCCCCATAGGTGAAGTGCAGTGGAGGCCTTTAAGATTTTGGAGCAAGGCCTAGCAATATTCTGCAGACAGCTTCTCTCCCTTTGAAAAATAGCTCTTGGCCTGCTACTGGGCATTAGTGGAAACTGAACGCTTAACTATGGGACACCGGGTCACCATGAGACCTGAGTTGCCTCTCATGGCCTGGATATTATCTGAGCCATCAAGTCATAAGGTTGGACATGCTCAGCAACAGTCCATTATTAAGTGGAAGTGGTACATTCCTGACAGAGCCAGGGAAGGCCCAGAGGGCACAAATACATTACACAAGGAGGTTGGCCAGGTACCTATGGCTCCTACACCTGCTGTTTTGCCCTCTGTTTCCCAGCATGCACCCATAGCCTTATGGGGTGTATCATATAATCCGTTGTCAGAGGAAAAGAAGACTAGAGCCTGGTTGCTGATGGCTCTGCACGCTATGCAGAAACCACCCACAAGTGGACAGCTGCAGCATTATAGCCCCTTTCTGAGACACCACTATAGGACAGTGGTGAAGATAAATCATCACAGTGGGCAGAGTTTCGGGCAGTGCACCTGATAGTACATTTTGCCTGGAGAAAGAAATGGCCAGATGTGTGACTGTATACTGACTCATGGGTTGTAGCCAATGGTCTGGCTGGATGATCAGGAATTTGGAAAGAGCATGATTGGAAAACTGGTGACAAGGATATTTGGGGAAGAGGTATGTGGATAGACCTCTCCATATGGTCAAAGGATGTAAAAATATTTGTTTCTCATGTGAATGCTCACCAAAAGGTGACATCAGCAGAAGACACCTTTAATAACCAAGTGGATAAGAGGACCCATTCTGTGGATAGTGGCCAAACCCCTTCCTCGACCACTCTTGTTATTGCCCAGTGGGCCCATGAACAGAGTGGCCATGGCGGCAGGGATGGAGGTTATGCATGGGCTCAGCAACATGGACTTCCACTCACCAAGGCTTATCTGGCTACAGCCTCTGCTGAATGCCCCATATGCCAGCTACAGAGGCCAACACTGAGTCCTCAGTATGGTACGATCCCCCAGGGTGATCAGCCTGTGACCTGGTGGCAGGTTGATTATATCAGACCACTTCCATCATGGAAGGGACTGCGCTTTGTCCTCACTGGCATAGACACATATTCCAGATATGGATTTGCCTTTGCTGTGTGTAATGCTTCTGCCAAAACTACCATCCGTGGACTTACAGAATGCCTTATCCACTGCCACAGTATTCTACACAGTATTGCTTCTGACCAAGGAACACATTTTACAGCCAAAGAGGTGCAGAAGTGAGCTCATGCTCATGGAATTCGCTGGTCTTACCATGTACCTCATCATCTGGAAGCAGCTGGATTGATAGAACGATGGAATGGCCTTTTGAAGATGTAATACAACACCAGCTAAGTGATAATAGTTTGCAGGGCTGGGGTAAGGTACTTCAACAGGCTGTATATGCTTTGAATCAGCACCCTCTGTATGGTACCGTGTCTCCCATAGCCAGGATTCATGGATCGAGGAATCAAGGCGGGGGAGTAGGGATGGTACCACTCACCATTACTGCTAGTGATCCACTGGCAAAATTCTTGCTTCCTGTCCCCACAATGCTGTGTTCTGCTGGAGTAGAAGTCCTAGATCCATAGTGGGGAAGGCTTGTACCAGGAAGCACAGCAATGATACCATTGAACTGGAAGCTAAGATTTTCCCCTGGTCACTTTGCCTTTGAGGAAACAAGCTAAAAAAGGAATCATGATATTGTCAGGGGTGACTGACCCAGACTATCAAGGGGAAATTGGATTACCACTCCACAATGGAGGAAAGGAAGAATATGCATGGAGTGCAGAAGATCCCTTGGGGTGCCTCTTAGTATTGCCATGCCCTGTTATTAAGGTGAATGGGAAGCTAAAACAATCTAATACAGGCACAATGACAAATGGTCCAGAGCCTTCAGGAATGAAGGTATGGGCCACTCCACCAGGGAAAGAACCAAGACCTGCTGAGGTATTGCTAAGGGCCAAGGGAATACAGAATGGGTAGTAGAAGAAGGTAGTTCAAAATAGCTACTACTCTGTGATCAGCTACAGAAAAGGGGATTATAATTATACTATTTCACCCCTGCATATGGCTGTATTATAATATAGTATGAATAGATTTAGTACCAGTTCTTAAGGATTAACTTACGTCAGTGTTGAAGGTATGGGTGCATTTCTGTTTATACATAGGACAGTATAGTGATAACAATATTTGGCACAATTATATGCATATCTCTGTATCTGGAGACTGATTTAAAGAAATATGTCTGGTTGTCAAGTTGACAAGGGGTGGATTGTAGTGGTGGATACATTGTGTCAATTTGGCTGGATGCCTGGTGGTCGATACATTTTATTAATTTGGCTACCTTGCCTGGATGTTTTACACTGTGAGCCTGCACAGACTCATCAGCCTCTAGTTTGGACCCTTCAGCTTTCCATAGCAGATTCTCTGCCTTCCTTTTCAGACACAATGGCTGACTGTTAGAGACTGTTAGGAACCAGTAGAAACCGGTTAAGATCAGTAGAGGCTGATAGGAATGGAACACTGCAGTGAGTATAAATGCCTTGGGACTGAATCCTTCAGTTGGCAGTGTGTAGATGCTCTCAGCACACTTCCCCATCTGACTCTGAGACTGGCACATGTCATGTTATATCTGTTCCTTGTATTATATCTGTTCCTCTAGTAAAACTCTGACAAGAACAACACCATTTGTCCTTCAAGCACAGGTCAGATAGACATGTCCTCTGTGACTCTATATCTGATTTACACATCTGATAGCTTCAAAATACCCCAGGGAATCTCTTGCTTCAACTCCTTCCAACAGAATTTTTATAGATTGTACAACTTGGAAGATTATACAATGGTAGCCTTATTGCCATAATAGGCCTTGCATGTCCAGCTGACAATATATTACTGGCACAGAATTAGGAACCAGTAAAATGTTTGCTCCGTGAAATTCCAGGGCTTACTTACAAGGAATATATCTTATGGGGCTGGTGAGATGTTTCAGCGGTCTAAAGCACCTGCTCAGGCAAGCTTAGGCAACCGCAGGGACCACGGTGTGATCCTCAGCACCACATAGCCGCACATCCAGGGCAGGCTGAGCTGGCCATTAAAAAATAAAGGAATGTACATTATGGGTATCCTATGTTTAATCACAAAACTGTCACTAATCTTGTTACATTAAGCCATATCATTTAATAAACTTTTCTTCAATATTTTTAGTTTTTATTAATGCATGCTTATAGTACATAATGATTACATTCTCGAGTGATTTAGGATATAAACATGAATTTCTGCATTGGTAGTTGTGTAAAAGCATCACATATGATGTTTATACACTATATATATTATATACATAATATATATATATATATATATA
>PVKN010042099.1:0-10554 GCA_004027915.1 Capromys pilorides
AATCCATCATTTTTCTATTCTCCTCTAATTTTTTTATCGATGTCTTCTTTAATATTACTTAAGTCTTTCATTATAGTTATCCTTTCTCTCTTTAGTTCAGAGATTATTTCTGCTCTACTCTTATCCTTACCTTTCTGTAGTTGTTCTCCTACTTTAGATGCTATCAATTTAGAGATGTCTCTTTTTTCTTCAGAGGTTATTTCTGTTCTGGTTTCCTCTATCCATTTCTGCAGTTGTTTTTCCACTTCAGATTCTATTATTTAATGCATTTATTTTTTTAATTCAGCTGCTATCTCCGATCTGAGTTCCTCTATACGTTTCTGCAATTGTCTGTCTTCCACAGATGCTACCGATTCACAGGTTTTGGCTACATGGTTCCCATTTTCTTCCATGGTATTATCTCCTGTGTTAGTTCTGGGTGGACTCAGGATTTGAGATTGCATCTTACTCCTTGCCTTTATCATTTTGTATACCAGTGATCTCTGTATTTTGGTGAATTTATGTCGTTAGCGCCTGAGGCAGTTTGGGTCCAGATCCACCAAGCTTATTCCCCTCCAGCCATGCCTGGCTGCTGGTTGAAGCTCTGGTGGCTGGCTGGCATGAAGCCCAGTGGGTCAGGTCTGTAGGTGCAACTGGAGCTCCAAAGAATGGATGCCAGGCTGGGAGTGTCTTTACCTGGTTGCCCAGGGCTTATCTGGTCATCCAGGGCTGGTCCCCCTGGTGGGTGGAATTCACAGGAATGACGGGGCTCAGGGGCAGAGTTTGTTTATGTGCTCTTGTGCTCTTGGCACAGCCAGTCCCAATGGTGCTGCCAGTCCCAATGGCGCTATAGGTCCCAATCATGGCTGGAGTTTGCTCTATTTACGGGAGGGGCTCCGGGCTGGAGCCTCTTTACATGCTCTCCGTGCAGCCAGTCCCAATGGCGCTGCTGGTCCCAGTGGTGCTGCTGATCCCAATGGCACTGCCGGTCCCAAACTCAACTGATTTTTCTACTGTTAAACTTTGCATTAAAAACATAGAACACCAGGGCCGGCGGGATGGTTCAGTGGTCTAAAGCGCCTGCTTAGGAGGGCTCAGGCGACTGTGGGGACTGCAGTTTGATCCCCGGCACCACATGCTGCGCCAGCGCCACCACCAGGGCAGGCTGAGCCAGCCACAAAATGAATAAATAAACAAACAAATAAACAAACACAACAAGCAAACAAATAAATAAATAAATAAAATTTAAAAAAAAACAAACATAGAACACCACAGAAATGACATAATATTCAGACCATAAAAAAGAATAGGTAAAATAAGGTACAGGATACTCTGAAAATTTACTTCTACTTCTCCTGTGCACTGATAACATGCCTATTATACAATAAACAACTCTTTGCAATTACATTCATCATTAAATCCCTTGCTTTTATCGAGGACAAACTTACCTGAATTAACAAATACAATAACATCACCAAGTTCTAATTTACTTTGTTCATTTTTACATAAAACTTAACTCTCCATAATTTATAAAGATAAAAAATTCACTTTAATTTTTATAAAGTTATTTATACATTTATTGAGAGATGATTAAACTTTTAGAATCTATAATTACATAGTAAATAACATGAATTAGCTAAATTATGGGATATGTCAATAACATTTCAGAAAATTTGAATAAATGGAATTTTTGTTGCTGTACTTAAAAATAAGTCTCGAATAAACACATTTTATTACTTAATGATCTAGAATATTTAGAGAATTTTACTGTTATTTATTTTATACAATTGGTTCAAATTTGCTCTCTGTCAATTCTAGAGATCACATCTGATTTTTTTGATAAGCAACCCAAAATTGTTGGATTTGAAACTATGAGGCAGTTAACTTTGAAAATCTCTTCCTTAGAAGATAAGTTCAATAAGTATAAAAGGCACAACGAGGCATGAAATTGTTATGCTGCATTTTGCAACAGTATAATTTATTCCTTGAAACACCTAAAATGAACAAATATACTTTAGAGCACTAGCACATGTATTCTACACTATAAGCTAAGATTAATTTAGCATGACTAATAAAATTGCAAAACCCTGTTAAATAAGTGTGTTCAGATGGTTTGGATGTACAATTTATGATCATGTGGGTGAATAGAGGATGCCATGCGGAAGGTAGTAAAAATAGACACAATTTGAGGAGGAAACTATGAGAACTAAAATGTCATTTTACCAGCTTACTCTCTGTGAAAGCCTGAGAGAATGCTTTCTCCCTAGGTGACTCTCCCCAGACACACCATACTTCATTTATTTCTTTCCTCTGAGGTTCCTTAATCTCCTTGAACAGAAAATTTGGGAAACCACTGAGTTATAAGATGCTACAGCACAGATTCTCTCATGTCCTGAGTCCTCACTGACCCCAAAGGGCTAGGGCCAAAATGTTGGCTATCCTTGTAGACCTTCTCCTTCTCCAATTTTTGGTTTGTCAACCTACATTCTCAACCCTCCAGCAGAGAAGTCTCACAATACCACCACTCTATAACAAAGAGAAGAATTTTTTTTTTTCATTTTTTCCTTCCCTACTAATATGGATTGGAAAATTTGTCGCATCTACACTCTGTGTGACTACTCTGAGAACAACAATGTTTAACGTATCAATTATTGCAAATGCACTACTAACATGTTTTGAAACTCTCATACTGTTATTTCTTATTAAAAATAATAAAAAGTCACTTTAAATACCAGGAAAATAGAGGAAAGAATGTTGAACATAAGACAGAAATTGTACTGCTTTATACTAGGAATAGAGTTAATATGTTTCATATTTTCATGGTAAAATAATGCTATCAAACTCTTAAGCTTTCTTCTTTTCTGTCTGCACTAGGAAAAATTTTCATGTGGTAAGGTATTTTTTAAAACATATAGTGGTACAGCTTTAAGTTATAAACGAATGCTATAAATTGCTTATGTTATATCTAGGCTTCTTCTAGAGAAGCAAACCGTATTTGTATTATTAGGTGATGGAATCAAATAAAAATAGTTAGACTTCTTTATTTTTTTTTCTTTGCAATTTCAGTACAGTGAGTGTTTTCACACTATTATAATCTCATCTATAATCAGTCATGCTTAATGACATTTTGAGGCTCTCACCTCATTAGCTCTCAAAAGCAGAGCAATGCAATCAACATTTGCTGTGTCATAATGCACAGTTTTAAAATTGGGAGTGTGCTGTTTATTTTTCTGCCTCGTTTCACTAAGGCTGTCCCTTATATCCTTACAAAGGATGAACATAAAGCAAAGATAATTCACCTTTGGTACTCTCAAAATCAGAATGAACACAATGGAATGCACTTGTAGGCTTTCAATAGGCCACATAACTGGAACTTACTGAAGTAAAAAGGAGGGAGTGAAGAAAATGGCTCTGAGTTGTGTCTATTTCACACATTACTGACAGTGACCTCTAGTGGTGTGAATGTGTTTGCTGCCACACACTGGATGTGGCAATCACCAAGAGGTAGCTTTACAATGTAAGTGTTGCTGATTACAGCATAAACCAGGGAAATATAACTAGAGCTGAGTAGGACAGGTTGACAACAACAACTGAGAATGTGCAAATGCAGGACAGCCTGCCAAGTCAGCCTCTCCACAGGACACAGTGCAGAGACTCAGGGGACTCATCTTAACTCTAGTCTTTCAAGTCTTGCCTTAAAGCCTAATTACAGATCCAAACAAGTTGCTACAATTCCATCTTTCCCTCTAGAATTTCTCCTACTGCATTAAAGCACAAGTACACTTGATACAGGACTGCGATTAAGCCAGAATACTAGACTCTTTTCTGGGAAGCTTGTTTTATTTCCCATACTTATTTGAGTTGGCAGGTACAAGAAAATGAGTTAAATAGGCCTGTCTGTGAAATTCATAAGGGAGTCTTCTGAGGTCTACACTTTCACCTTTCAATATCAAAGCAAATTATGCCTGTCTGGATTCAAGAACACTACATAAAACTGGAAAAGAGACTGTGTCCGCCACCATGTAAAAGAATTATGAGGTATTTTCAAGTTATGAACAAATAAACTACATTTAGAGCACAAAAATCTGCTAACGGAGGGATTTGAATTGTGCCTCAGGAGGAATTGTCAGTAATATCAGCTCACCTTATGTTCTTTCAGCTTTATTTCACACTACTCCCTTAAGAATGACAGGGATTTTTCTCAAAGAATAGTTCTTTATTTTTCTTTCACCAAGCATTTTCACATTTACTTCAATATTTTACCATTATATAAAGAAAATACAAAATAGTAGGAAGAAATACATGAGAAATGATACAGAACTTCACCAAAGAAAATAAAAGGAATTTGACAATGGCTGCTGTGTTGCATAATGTTGCCTTCAAATTAGTTGTTAAGATTTCACATTTAAATAACAATTTTTAATCCTGTATTTCATTAGCATATTGTTCAAGAATTCTTTTTTTTTTTTTTTTTTGTGAGACCGGGATTCGAACTCACGACCTTGCACTTGCCAGGCAAGCGCTTGTGCCACAGAGCTATCTCCTTGGACCCATGTTCAAGAATTCTTAGTACCATAAATGCTCAAAAGTTTAGCATATGGAAGGGCCCCCTTAATCCTGCCTACATCTCCCGGTTCTTCCTGCCTGAGCTCCAGTCCCGAACCCATCCAATATGAGATCTGGCCTACCTGTGCCTGCCTGGGAAGGACTCTAGACTATGTCCACCCTCAGAATTCTCAACTCCAGAGCTTTGACTCCACCCACAATCCAGAACCACAAGGCCTCACAGCAACTAGCAACCCAAGCTGCAACTCAAGCCAGGCACCACTGGAGGGGAACAAGCTTGGTGGATCCAGAACAAACTCCCATAGGTGCTAACAGCATAACTTCACCAAAGCACAGAGATCACTGCCATACAAAATGATAACGACAAGGAGTAAGATACAGTAACAGAGTCCAAACCTAGCCAAAACAAGTACAGGACACGATACCATGGAAGAAAATGGGAATCATGCATCCAAAAACTCTGAATCTGAGGCAGACAGACAACTACAGAAACATATAGAGCAACTCAGATCAGAGATAACATCTGAAATAAAAAAGAAATGCATGAATTAATAGAATCTGAAGTGGAAAAACAAATGCAGAAATGTATAGAGCAAAGCAGAGCAGAAATAGCTCCTGAAGAAAAAAAAAAAAGACGTGTCTAAACTAATAGCATCTAAAGTAGGGCAACAAATGCAGAAAGGTAAAGAGGAGAGCAGAGCAGAAACAATCTCTGAACTAAAGAGAGAAAGGATAACTATAATGACAGACTTAGGAAATATTAAAGAAGACATTGATAAACACTTAGAGGAGAATAGAAAATGATGGATTCCGTGACTGAACAATATAAGAAAGAAATACATTGCATGAAACAATTTCAAAGAGATATACAAGAAAATAAAATCTCAGTCACAAGCTGGCAAAACCGTATGAACGAAAGTGAAGATACAATTTCAGATCTTGAAGACACACTCGCAGCTAGTGAAAAGGTAAGAAAGGATCTCATAAAAACAACCAGGATGCAGGAAAATATAATTAAACAACTGCAAGAAGATACAAGAATGAACAACGTGAGATTAATAGGAAGCAATGAGAAAGAAGGAGTCCACGCAAATGATATAAAAAGAACATGGGCAGAAGTAATAGCGGAAAACTTCCCAAATATGAGAAAACAATCAGATATCCAGGTAACTGAAGCATACAGAATGCCAAACAACATCAAGCTGAATAAAAACAAATCAAGACATGTAATAATCAAGATCCCAGAAATCCAGAAGAAGAGTAACATACTAAAAGCTGCTAGAGAAAAGAAACAGATCACATTTAAAGGAAAACCCATCTGAATAGCGGCAGATTTCTCTTCACAAACCATGAAATCAAGAAGAGGATGGCGCACAGTGCTTCAAGTCCTCCATGAGACAAATTCCAGGCGAGACTGCTATACCCTGCAAAACTCTATTTCAAGTAAGAGAGAGAAGAGAAATACTTCCATGACAAGGAACAACTAAAGAATTTCATGACGTCAAAGTCAACACTACACAGTATACTAACAAATATTTTAGAGAGGGACCAATATGACCTTAACTCAACAAATGAGAACAGAAAGATTCCACCAAATAGGGCAACGAATTAAACATAGGAGAAAAAGTGGTAAACAATAGTAAATAAAAGTCATGACAATAATAAGACAATACATTTCAATTATAACTATCGATGTAAATGGACTCAATTCTCCAATTAAAAGAAGTAGACTGGCAGAGTAGATAAGGAAACAAAATCCAACAATATGTCGCATACAAGAAATACATTTAAATCATAATGAAACTCATAGGCTAAAAGTGAAAGGATGGAAAACAATACTACATGGTCCAGCACCTCAAAAAAAAGCAGGGGTAGCAATCCTGTTTGCAGACAGTCTAAGTTTCAAACCAAGATTGATCAAATGAAACAAAAAAGGCCACTACATACTGGTTAGGGGGAAAATTCAGGATAAAGAGGTAACACTCATAAATATGTATGCACCCAACACGGGAGCAGCAAGTTATATAAGACAAACATTAATGGACACAAAAAATCTAATATCCAATACTACAAACTTAACAGGAGACCTCAACACACCCATACCTGAAAAGGATAGGTCAAGCAGACAAACAATTAGCAAAGAAGTAGAAGAACTGAAACAGGATTTGGAACAACTGGACTTAGTGGACATACACAGAATGTTCCAACCAGCTACTTCAGAATACACGTTCTTTTCAGCTGCACATAGGACATTTCCTAAAATAGACAATGTATTAGTCCACAAGTCATACTTAAATATATGCAAAAAAACAGAAATTATCCAGTACATATTGTCTGATCACAGTGCAATTAAGTAGGAAATAAATGGCCAAAGAAACCATAAGAACTTCAGACATACATGGAAATTGAACAACACCCTTCTAAGCAAACATGGGTTACAGATGAAACTAAACAAGAAATTAAACTATACCTAGAATTTAACAAAAATTCAAACACAACCTACCGGAATACATGGGATGCATGAAAGCAGTTCTTAGAGGGAAATTTATAGCATTGAACTCACACATTAAGAAAACAGAACGGGAACAAATAAGTACTCTCATGCAGCACCTACACCAACTAGAAACTAAAGAGTAAACGAAATCCAAAGCCCAAAGATGGGAGGAAATTGTAAAGATAAGAGCTGAGATTAATTCAATTGAGACGAAGAAAACAATACAAAGAATTAATGAATCAAAAAGCTGGTTCTTTCAAAGATTAAGCAAAATTGATAAGCCCCTAGCTAACCTCATCAAAAAGAAGAAAGGACTCAAATTCAAGCAATAAGGGATGAAAAGGGTGAAATTACTGCAGACCAAGCAGAGGTTCAGAGGATCATATACAGTTACTTTGAGAAACTTTACTCTCAAAGAATTGAAGACACAGGGCCAGCGAGATGGTTCAGTGGTCTGAAGCGCCTGCTTAGGAAAGCTCAGGCAACTGCAGGAGCTGTGGTTTGATCCCCGGCACCACATGCTGTGCCAGCCCCACCACTAGGGCAGGCTGAGCCAGCCATAAAATAAGTAAATAAACAAACAAACAAACAAGCAAACAAATAAAATAATATATATATATATATATATATATATATATATATATATATGAATTGAAGACACAGAAGAAATGGACAGATTCCTAGAAAAGTACAAATTATCAAAACTGAATCAAGAAGATAGAAGTACTCTCAATCACGCAATAACAGCCAATGAAATACGAAATGTAATAAAAAGCCTGATGACAGAGAAATGTCTGGGACCTGAGGGATTCACCACTGAATTTTACATGAATTTTTTAAAGAACATGATCCCAATAGTTCTCAAACTCTTCAGTGAAATCTATAAGGAAGTAGTCTTTCCAAAATCGTTCCTAGAGGCAAGTATTACACTGATAACAAAAATAGAGAGAGAGATGCAACTACAAAAGAGAACTACACGCCAATTTCTCTCATGAACATAGATGCAAAAATCCTCGCCAATAGAGTACAACAACTCATCAAGAAGATTATACACCATGACCAGGTAGGATTCATCCCAGGGATTCAAGGATGCTTCAATATATGCCAGTCTCCAGATGCAATAGATTATATCCATAGAGCCAAAACTAAATCACATGATTGTCTCAATTGAGACAGAAAAGGCCTTTGACAAAGTTCAACACACATTCATGTTCAACTTCCTACAGAAAATCGGAATAGAGGGACTCTACCTCAACCTAATAAAAGCCGTATATGATAATTCAACAGCTAAAGTAATTCTAAATGGGGAAGAACTAAAGTCTTTTACTTTCAAATGTGATACAAGACAAGGATACACTCTATCACCACTCCTATTCAACATAGTTTTGGAATTATTAGCTACAGACATTAGACAAGAAAGAGAAATGAAAGAAATAAGAAGAAGTAAAGAAGAAGTAAAACTATCACTATTTGCAGATGACATGATAATCTACCTGGAAGACCCAAAAAACTCCACCAAGAAGATACTAGAATTAATACACAAATTCAGTAGCATATCGGGTAACAAAGTCAATACACAAAAGTCAATAGCATTCTTCTACACAGAAAACAAGCACACTGAGACAGAAATTAGAGAAACAGTACCTTTTATGATAGCACTGAAAGAAATGAAATACCTAGGAATTAACCTAACTAAGGAAGTAAAAACTGTTTCAGTGAAAACTACAGTACTCTGAAAAAAGAGATCATAGAAGACCTCAGAAAAGGGAAAGATATTCCCTGCTTCTGGATAGGAAGAACCAACATTATCAAGATGGCCATACTCCCTAAATTGTTATGTAGATTTAATGCAATTCTTATCAAAATACCATCAACATACCTCACAGACCTGGAGAAATCATTCCAAAAATTTATTTGGAACCAAAAAAGACCCAGAATTGCAAAGACAATTCTGGGCAACGAAGGTAAGGCAGGAGGCCTTACAATTCGTTACCTAAATTTATACTACAAAGCTACAGTAGTAAAATCAGCATGATATTGGCAAAAAAAGAGACCTGAGGAACAATGGGATAGATTAGAAGATGCAGAAGCAAATAAAATCTCACTCAGCCAACTTATCTTCGACAAAGGGGCCAAATGCACTTATAGGAAGGAAGATAGCCTCTTTAAGGAATGGTGCTGAAAAAACTTGCTCTCTAAATGTCGAAAACTAAACCTTGACCCAAGTCTATTTCCATGCACTAAACTAAAGTCTAAATGTATTAAAGATCTAAATATTAAAAGAGAAACATCAAATCTCCTGGAAGAGAAAGTGGGAGAAAACCTTGAAGACATCGGGGTAGGGAAAAAGTTCATGAACAAAAATCAAAATGCACGTTTAACCATTGAATCCATGAATAAATTGGACCTCCTTTGGCTAAGAAGTTTTTGCATGTCAAAAGAAATTACCAACAGAGTGAAAAGACAACTCACAAATTTCAAAAAGATTTTAACTAATAAGTATTCAGATAAAGGTCTTCTATTTAGAATTTATAAAGAAATAAAAACCATTAGGGTCCCAAAATTCAAAGACCCAATCCAGAAATGGGCATCCGATATGAACACAAACTTCTCAGGGAAAGAAATTCAGCAAGACTATAAATACATCAAGAATTGCTCAACATCACTAGCCATCTGTGAAATGCAAATTAAAACAACACTTAGAAATCATCTCACCCCAGAAAGAATGGCTATCATAAAGAAATCAACCAACGGGCCGGCGAGATGGTTCAGTGGTCTAAAGCGCCTGCTTAGGAGGGCTCAGGCAACTGCGGGGACTGCAGTTCCATCCCCGGCACCACATGCTGTGCCAGCGCCACCACCAGGGCAGGCTGAGCCAGGCACAAAATGAATAAATAAAGAAACAAACAAACACAACAAGCAAACAAATAAATAAATAAATAAAATTAAAAAAAAAAAAAGAAATCAACCAACAACAAATTTTGGAGAGGTTGTGGGGAAAAGGGAACCCTTCTACACTGCTGGTGAGAATGCAGACTGGTGGAACCATTATGGAAAACAGTGTGGAGGCTTCTTAAAGAACCAGAACTGGAAATCCCATTCAATAAAGCTATCCCCCTACTGGGAATTTTCCCAGAAACACTGAAAACATCATACCATAGCGATATCAGTGCACCTATGTTTATAGCAGCCCAGTCTGTAAGAGCCCCATCTTGGAAAAAAACCAAAATGCACATCATTTGAAGAATGGTTGAAAAAGATGTGGTATTTTTATATAATCAAATAGTACTCAGCTCTAAAGAATGATAAACTGGAAGACTTCACATATAAATGGATGTATATTGAACATATACTCATAAGTGAAATAAACCAGACCTACATGTGTAAATATCGTTCAGTCCCTAGTCTAAGAATTCTAAAGAACAAATAAAAATGAAAGGCATAACACAGCTGAATGGAAATCAAAGTCTTATGGATTAAACAACGAAATGACTGGAAACAGAAAAGAGAGGAAA
>PVKN010042100.1:0-10445 GCA_004027915.1 Capromys pilorides
AGCATTATTGTTAGGCTTTGGAGAGAAAAGTGACATTTTAATGGGAAAGGAAGAAGAGGACATTCATAGGCCATAGAAGAGGCATAACTTACATCATGTTTTAATAAGCTCATTTGCATTGAAATGAGTTCTGTCATGTTTTCTCCCAAGACTGGTCTGGTCTGCATGTGCAAAGGCCTTATTCTTTACTCTGTTGCCTTGTACATAGTGGTACTTAAGAAACATATGATGAATGAACGTGGTGCTTCAATTTAACAGCACATCACAAAGCAATGAATGCTCTGCCAGTTTTCAGCAGGCTTATTTTAAGGAGCCCTTAAGGAGTGAAATGAGATCATCTATGGAGCATGTGCTCATTAGAGCAGTACCAGGGGTACAAAGGAGATCAAGAGTAAACCACAGTAGGAGCGACAGCGACAGAGACAGAAACAAATAGACACAGAGAGTCAGAGACTGACAGACAGCAGCAGCAGCAGCAGGAGGAAAAGTGAGCAACACCACTAAGCAGTAATGAGCGCTTACCTGTCAGAATAATTTAGAGGAAGACCAGTGAATTTGTCATAGCCATGAGGACCATAATCCCAAAGAATTTTTTCAGCTGCTATGAAGTAGCGCCTCTGTTGACCCACCCTAGGGTGAGGAACACCAGCTTTGCAGTTCCCAACATTGTATTGCCCCAGCATGCCAGCTGCAGATTGGAGGATGAGCATCATGTATAAATTAAAGGATACAGAAAAAGACTGGGAACATTTGATTTCATGAACATTTTAAGCCTTTTTATAGAAAAGGTTAAATAACCAAGGATGAATGGTGGAGAGGAAGATATTTATAACACATGAAAAATGGTTAATATTTTAGTCATTTTTAAAATAAAGAAGAAAAGAGCAAAAATAGGCAATCTAATCAAAAATAGGCAAGGAGCATAAATGCTCAAAAGAAATGGCAGTCAATAAAATAGTTCAGCCTTAGTAACAATTAGACAGCAGTGTTTCTCACTGACAAAATTGGCAATGATTAAAAATACTAATAATTTTCAGTGTTGGTAGATCAATGAAGAGAAGCACATACTCCCACACCATGGGTGGAAGAGTGACAGTTTCTAAAAAAGATTTATCAATGTATGTCTTCAACTTTCAAAAAGGAAATCCTAACCCTAGGATTCCAAAGGAAATCACTTAGTAGTATTCCTAATGTGCTGACATACCTATAAACTATTTATAGTGGCAAAAGAAAGGTAGGGAAGGAGAAGGGAAATGTAAGTGTTTAGCACAGTTCAATAAATTGTGATATTCTTATTATGAACACGGGCAGCGTTAACAATGATGAAGTAGCTCAATATTCACTGATATGAAATTGTTGTTCTACTACATTAATATGTATTAATAAGTAAGATATAGAATAGCATATGAGACTCATTTTATTTTATATATGACTTATGTATTTACTAAAGGCATAAAAATAGCAAGGAAGCATATTCATGAAAATATGATGCCAATACCGCCAGATAGAATTACTTTTTAAAATTGAATCATACATATTTTTATTTTACATTAATTCTTCTGAGAGTGTGAACAATTTAGGAAATACATACTGATGAACACATAAACACCCACTTCTATCCACAACTACTGACCAAATTTAGCAATCTTATTAGTCTCAGATGCCTGCTATTTTCTTAATTTTAAATTTAGATTTGAGATTTCTAGGTCAAAGAATATCTTCCCAGATTTAACAGCATGAAATCCCTTAAGAACAGGAACTTTGTCTTGATCATTCTTGTCTTTTCAGATCACTACACATTAATGAACCAACTCTTGACTTGAGTTTAATGGGAAGAACCCCGCTGGATAGTGCTGAGATGAGTCATATAAGGTGGATGGGAATAAGAATATGTTACCAAACTGTCCTAAACAGTTGGACTGCTGCATCTGGTAATGATTGTGTATAGTTAGTATCATCAGAATTTACTCATAAATTATTTCTTCTGCATCCAGCTCATTGACAAAGTGACTTCTTATTCTTACCATCTTAGGCCAGACTCTTTGCATGCATTTCTTTAACGCTGCCAACTCTTGTTAAATGTCAACCAGTGGCCAGAATTTCCCCATAACATCTTTTCTTCACATATCTATCATGGTAATCTTCCCAAACAATTGTGTTGACTACAGAATGTCAACAGTACTGTAGTGTGTCTGCGGCTCTAGAGGGACTCACATGGCTTTCCCTGCCACAATCCCAGCTCCTTGGCCTGGACATTGAAACTTTCCCATAGACTTAGGATGCTGTCTCCTCACTCCTTGGGCAAAAGCTATATGCTCCACATAATTAAGGACCTATTCTATGTTGTCCCAAGAAACTAGGACTAAGTCATTCATAGACGTTTTTTTCTTTTGTACCAGGATCAAACTCAAGACCTTACACTTGCTAGGCAGCTGTTTATGCTACTGAGCTATCTCTCTGGCCTCAATGAGCATTTAAGTAAACAATGTTTATCATGCACCTGTCAGAGGCCATGAAGAATGCTATAGGACAATGGATTTTGCCATGGTGTAAGAAAGAACATTCTAATAGATCAGCTGAGATATGAGGTGAGCTGCTACAGTTACTTGAAGAATTCAAAAGGAAGTTAAAGGATTCAATGAGGAATTGGTTCTAATTAGAAAGTTCTTATTATTCTACTTATAGTCACTGAACATTCATGTGTTTTTTTAAATTCATGCTTCTACTTCTACCTGGAAATGTTTTTCTTTGCAGTTCCCAGAGCTAAAGCCAGGAATGTGCTAACATTAAGAAGCCATATCCCTTTTTTATTTTTATTTTGAGACAGGTTCCTGCTAAGTTACCAGGCTGGTCTTGAACTTGCAATCCTCCTGCTTCAGCCTGCCTACTAGCTGGTATTACAGATATGCATCACTGAATTTAGCATTTCTGAATTCTTCCAGTTTCTACCCACACTTTAAATCTCATCCTAGGAAGCCCCTCTTTTGCTCTGGAGCAGTGATAAACGTTCCCAAAGAACATCTGTCTTTCTCTGCCTCATATGTATAAATATCTACATCTAAGTGAAAGATTGTAGGTTTTTTAAAATCTCATTTTTCTTTTTCTTCTTAGGGACATAATTAGCTAATATCTATTGATAGAATGCCAACTAAGTGAGCATTTTATGTTTCTATATATTTAATATTTAAATAAAAACAATACTTGTAAGAGTCAACTTAACAGCAAGTACTAGAAGAGCACCAATGGCTGCACGCCTTGCGCATTCCATTCCAAGCATCTCCACACAGGTCTTCAAGCTCTTTACCTTGCAGGTGGTCACTGACTTGGCAGGTTATCATCCACTTCCCAGGATTCTCAACTATCATTTCCGTTGTGAGGAAGGTGGCTGGGAACAGGTTGACAACGTCAGTCCGATGCCCTCTGCTGATGAAGGTGTTACCATAAAAATAGATGGAATGTATATCTATCTCATTTCCCATTCCAAATAAGTGCCAGGACACAGATTCACCAACACACATTTCAGGCTCGGGAAAGTTTCCAAACAGGTATCCATTGAGAGCTGAAAGAAAGAAAGAAAAAAAAAAACACTAATGTAAGAGACAGAGGCAAATATGACCAGAAATATTCATAGTAATATATACTCTAGTGTAGCTGAAAATCAAGGCAGATCATTGGTGTAATGTTTTCATCCAGTTTCCCCAAAAGGGAATTTAAAGCTTTGTATTGATCTCTTATAAGAGAAGAACACCTGCACTGATAAAATGAAAGTCAGTACAATACAGTACTATAATTTTGTGTTTTCTATGTATTATAGTGTTGCATATAAGAGTTACACAATAAAGCAAAGTCATAAAAAAGAGTCAGCGCGCACTGGAAGCAGCCTTTGAGCTGCTGAGTGAGCACAATCACGAGGTCGGATGTAGGCCAAGCGCTGCGCACACTTCCAGGACAGCCTGGGCAACAACTATGGGGTCCTTCATTTGCAAATTTGCCCTCCACACTGGATTCCACATTCCTTGGAACTAGAAGCCACTGGGACCCAGCAGAAAATCTAGTATGTGGTATCTGCTTAACAGGGTAACAACAACAACAACAACAACAAAAAATCAGCAAATTGATTCGAGGGCACTTATGAGATATATTTATATTTTTTAATTTAAAAACACACGGAGGGTTGCCAGATAGCTTAGAGACTAACGTGCCTGCTTAGGTAGGCTGAGGCAGCTGCAGGAGACCATGGTTGCATCCCAGGCACCACATGCTACACTAACCCTGCCCTCAGGGAGGACTGAGCCAGCCACCCTCCACGCCCCCTCCCCCAAAAAGCACACATCTTGACCAAGTAGGCATCATCTGAGGAAAGCAGCGAATGTTCAACCTACACAAATCAGTACATGTAGCACACTGCATAAACAGAAATAAGGACAAAAATCACAATATTGGGCCAGCAAGATAGCTCAGCGGATTAAGCACCTGCTTAGGCAAACGCCAAGACCCAGGTTCAATCCCCAGCTGGCCATGCCGGGCCCACCCCTGGGTGTGCTGAGCTGACAACCAGAGTCCATACATGGTGGTGTGTGCCTGTAATCCCAGCACTGGGAAGACTGAAAACAGGAGGATCACTATAAGTTTGATCTGTATAGTGAGACCCGATACCAAATACATTTTTTTAAAAAATCACAGTATCATTTCAACAGACACAGAAGAGGTCTTTGAAAAAAATTTAACATCCTTTCGTGGTAAAAACGCTCAAGAAAATAGGTACAGAAGGACCTATCTCAATCTGATAAAAACCATTAATGACAGATCTGCTGCCAATATTATACTAAATGGGGAAAAAGTGAATACTTTACCTCTAAAATCAGAAAGACAAGAATACTGAGCTCTTCACAGTACTCAAAAAATTTTCAAGAGAAATTAGCAAGAAAAAGAAATAAAAGAGATATGTACAGAAAAGTAAGAAGTCAAATTATCATTATTTGCAGATGACATGATTCACCACATAGAAGACACTCAAAAGTCTACTAAAAGACTCTTAGAATTAATAAACAAATTAAATGCCACAGTAGGACACAATATCAACACAAGAAACAATAGTGTTCCTATGCACTAACAATGAACTCACTGAGAAAGAAATTAGAGAAAAACAGCATTTGCTATAGCACCAAGAAAAATGAAATACATAGGAGTTAATCTCACCAAGTGAAAGACCCCTACAATGAAAACCACAGTTATCTGAAATTGAAATTGAAATTGAAGAGCAAACAATTAAACACAGGAGAAAAAAAAGATATACAATAGCAGTTTTTCTCTAATTTCTTTCTCAGTGAGTTCATTGTTAGTGCATAGGAACACTATTGTTTCTTGTGTTGATATTGTGTCCTACTGTGGCATTTAATTTGTTTATTAATTCTAAGAGTCTTTTAGTAGACTTTTGAGTGTCTTCTATGTGGTGAATCATGTCATCTGCAAATAATGATAATTTGACTTCTTACTTTTCTGTACATATCTCTTTTATTTCTTTTTCTTGCTAATTTCTCTTGAAAATTTTTTGAGTACTGTGAAGAGCTCAGTATTCTTGTCTTTCTGATTTTAGAGGTAAAGTATTCACTTTTTCCCCATTTAGTATAATATTGGCAGCAGATCTGTCATTAATGGTTTTTATCAGATTGAGATAGGTCCTTCTGTACCTATTTTCTTGAGCGTTTTTACCACGAAAGGATGTTAAATTTTTTTCAAAGACCTCTTCTGTGTCTGTTGAAATGATACTGTGATTTTTTAAAAAAATGTATTTGGTATCGGGTCTCACTATACAGATCAAACTTATAGTGATCCTCCTGTTTTCAGTCTTCCCAGTGCTGGGATTACAGGCACACACCACCATGTATGGACTCTGGTTGTCAGCTCAGCACACCCAGGGGTGGGCCCGGCATGGCCAGCTGGGGATTGAACCTGGGTCTTGGCGTTTGCCTAAGCAGGTGCTTAATCCGCTGAGCTATCTTGCTGGCCCAATATTGTGATTTTTGTCCTTATTTCTGTTTATGCAGTGTGCTACATGTACTGATTTGTGTAGGTTGAACATTCGCTGCTTTCCTCAGATGATGCCTACTTGGTCAAGATGTGTGCTTTTTGGGGGAGGGGGCGTGGAGGGTGGCTGGCTCAGTCCTCCCTGAGGGCAGGGTTAGTGTAGCATGTGGTGCCTGGGATGCAACCATGGTCTCCTGCAGCTGCCTCAGCCTACCTAAGCAGGCACGTTAGTCTCTAAGCTATCTGGCAACCCTCCGTGTGTTTTTAAATTAAAAAATATAAATATATCTCATAAGTGCCCTCGAATCAATTTGCTGATTTTTTGTTGTTGTTGTTGTTGTTGTTACCCTGTTAAGCAGATACCACATACTAGATTTTCTGCTGGGTCCCAGTGGCTTCTAGTTCCAAGGAATGTGGAATCCAGTGTGGAGGGCAAATTTGCAAATGAAGGACCCCATAGTTGTTGCCCAGGCTGTCCTGGAAGTGTGCGCAGCGCTTGGCCTACATCCGACCTCGTGATTGTGCTCACTCAGCAGCTCAAAGGCTGCTTCCAGTGCGCGCTGACTCTTTTTTATGACTTTGCTTTATTGTGTAACTCTTATATGCAACACTATAATACATAGAAAACACAAAATTATAGTACTGTATTGTACTGACTTTCATTTTATCAGTGCAGGTGTTCTTCTCTTATAAGAGATCAATACAAAGCTTTAAATTCCCTTTTGGGGAAACTGGATGAAAACATTACACCAATGATCTGCCTTGATTTTCAGCTACACTAGAGTATATATTACTATGAATATTTCTGGTCATATTTGCCTCTGTCTCTTACATTAGTGTTTTTTTTTTTCTTTCTTTCTTTCAGCTCTCAATGGATACCTGTTTGGAAACTTTCCCGAGCCTGAAATGTGTGTTGGTGAATCTGTGTCCTGGCACTTATTTGGAATGGGAAATGAGATAGATATACATTCCATCTATTTTTATGGTAACACCTTCATCAGCAGAGGGCATCGGACTGACGTTGTCAACCTGTTCCCAGCCACCTTCCTCACAACGGAAATGATAGTTGAGAATCCTGGGAAGTGGATGATAACCTGCCAAGTCAGTGACCACCTGCAAGGTAAAGAGCTTGAAGACCTGTGTGGAGATGCTTGGAATGGAATGCGCAAGGCGTGCAGCCATTGGTGCTCTTCTAGTACTTGCTGTTAAGTTGACTCTTACAAGTATTGTTTTTATTTAAATATTAAATATATAGAAACATAAAATGCTCACTTAGTTGGCATTCTATCAATAGATATTAGCTAATTATGTCCCTAAGAAGAAAAAGAAAAATGAGATTTTAAAAAACCTACAATCTTTCACTTAGATGTAGATATTTATACATATGAGGCAGAGAAAGACAGATGTTCTTTGGGAACGTTTATCACTGCTCCAGAGCAAAAGAGGGGCTTCCTAGGATGAGATTTAAAGTGTGGGTAGAAACTGGAAGAATTCAGAAATGCTAAATTCAGTGATGCATATCTGTAATACCAGCTAGTAGGCAGGCTGAAGCAGGAGGATTGCAAGTTCAAGACCAGCCTGGTAACTTAGCAGGAACCTGTCTCAAAATAAAAATAAAAAAGGGATATGGCTTCTTAATGTTAGCACATTCCTGGCTTTAGCTCTGGGAACTGCAAAGAAAAACATTTCCAGGTAGAAGTAGAAGCATGAATTTAAAAAAACACATGAATGTTCAGTGACTATAAGTAGAATAATAAGAACTTTCTAATTAGAACCAATTCCTCATTGAATCCTTTAACTTCCTTTTGAATTCTTCAAGTAACTGTAGCAGCTCACCTCATATCTCAGCTGATCTATTAGAATGTTCTTTCTTACACCATGGCAAAATCCATTGTCCTATAGCATTCTTCATGGCCTCTGACAGGTGCATGATAAACATTGTTTACTTAAATGCTCATCGAGGCCAGAGAGATAGCTCAGTAGCATAAACAGCTGCCTAGCAAGTGCAAGGTCTTGAGTTTGATCCTGGTACAAAAGAAAAAAACGTCTATGAATGACTTAGTCCTAGTTTCTTGGGACAACATAGAATAGGTCCTTAATTATGTGGAGCATATAGCTTTTGCCCAAGGAGTGAGGAGACAGCATCCTAAGTCTATGGGAAAGTTTCAATGTCCAGGCCAAGGGATTGTGGCAGGGAAAGCCATGTGAGTCCCTCTAGAGCCGCAGACACACTACAGTACTGTTGACATTCTGTAGTCAACACAATTGTTTGGGAAGATTACCATGATAGATATGTGAAGAAAAGATGTTATGGGGAAATTCTGGCCACTGGTTGACATTTAACAAGAGTTGGCAGCGTTAAAGAAATGCATGCAAAGAGTCTGGCCTAAGATGGTAAGAATAAGAAGTCACTTTGTCAATGAGCTGGATGCAGAAGAAATAATTTATGAGTAAATTCTGATGATACTAACTATACACAATCATTACCAGATGCAGCAGTCCAACTGTTTAGGACAGTTTGGTAACATATTCTTATTCCCATCCACCTTATATGACTCATCTCAGCACTATCCAGCGGGGTTCTTCCCATTAAACTCAAGTCAAGAGTTGGTTCATTAATGTGTAGTGATCTGAAAAGACAAGAATGATCAAGACAAAGTTCCTGTTCTTAAGGGATTTCATGCTGTTAAATCTGGGAAGATATTCTTTGACCTAGAAATCTCAAATCTAAATTTAAAATTAAGAAAATAGCAGGCATCTGAGACTAATAAGATTGCTAAATTTGGTCAGTAGTTGTGGATAGAAGTGGGTGTTTATGTGTTCATCAGTATGTATTTCCTAAATTGTTCACACTCTCAGAAGAATTAATGTAAAATAAAAATATGTATGATTCAATTTTAAAAAGTAATTCTATCTGGCGGTATTGGCATCATATTTTCATGAATATGCTTCCTTGCTATTTTTATGCCTTTAGTAAATACATAAGTCATATATAAAATAAAATGAGTCTCATATGCTATTCTATATCTTACTTATTAATACATATTAATGTAGTAGAACAACAATTTCATATCAGTGAATATTGAGCTACTTCATCATTGTTAACGCTGCCCGTGTTCATAATAAGAATATCACAATTTATTGAACTGTGCTAAACACTTACATTTCCCTTCTCCTTCCCTACCTTTCTTTTGCCACTATAAATAGTTTATAGGTATGTCAGCACATTAGGAATACTACTAAGTGATTTCCTTTGGAATCCTAGGGTTAGGATTTCCTTTTTGAAAGTTGAAGACATACATTGATAAATCTTTTTTAGAAACTGTCACTCTTCCACCCATGGTGTGGGAGTATGTGCTTCTCTTCATTGATCTACCAACACTGAAAATTATTAGTATTTTTAATCATTGCCAATTTTGTCAGTGAGAAACACTGCTGTCTAATTGTTACTAAGGCTGAACTATTTTATTGACTGCCATTTCTTTTGAGCATTTATGCTCCTTGCCTATTTTTGATTAGATTGCCTATTTTTGCTCTTTTCTTCTTTATTTTAAAAATGACTAAAATATTAACCATTTTTCATGTGTTATAAATATCTTCCTCTCCACCATTCATCCTTGGTTATTTAACCTTTTCTATAAAAAGGCTTAAAATGTTCATGAAATCAAATGTTCCCAGTCTTTTTCTGTATCCTTTAATTTATACATGATGCTCATCCTCCAATCTGCAGCTGGCATGCTGGGGCAATACAATGTTGGGAACTGCAAAGCTGGTGTTCCTCACCCTAGGGTGGGTCAACAGAGGCGCTACTTCATAGCAGCTGAAAAAATTCTTTGGGATTATGGTCCTCATGGCTATGACAAATTCACTGGTCTTCCTCTAAATTATTCTGACAGGTAAGCGCTCATTACTGCTTAGTGGTGTTGCTCACTTTTCCTCCTGCTGCTGCTGCTGCTGTCTGTCAGTCTCTGACTCTCTGTGTCTATTTGTTTCTGTCTCTGTCGCTGTCGCTCCTACTGTGGTTTACTCTTGATCTCCTTTGTACCCCTGGTACTGCTCTAATGAGCACATGCTCCATAGATGATCTCATTTCACTCCTTAAGGGCTCCTTAAAATAAGCCTGCTGAAAACTGGCAGAGCATTCATTGCTTTGTGATGTGCTGTTAAATTGAAGCACCACGTTCATTCATCATATGTTTCTTAAGTACCACTATGTACAAGGCAACAGAGTAAAGAATAAGGCCTTTGCACATGCAGACCAGACCAGTCTTGGGAGAAAACATGACAGAACTCATTTCAATGCAAATGAGCTTATTAAAACATGATGTAAGTTATGCCTCTTCTATGGCCTATGAATGTCCTCTTCTTCCTTTCCCATTAAAATGTCACTTTTCTCTCCAAAGCCTAACAATAATGCT
>PVKN010042101.1:0-10406 GCA_004027915.1 Capromys pilorides
TGGGGCGGGGCGCTCTCCCTGTCACCTGGGGCCCCCGGAGGACAGGGGGGCGGTAGGGGGGCCCTGCCCCCGGGGCGCACGTGCTGGCGTACCCTCCCGACTAGCCCTCTACCGCCCGGCCGGCTCTCCGCGGGAGCCGTGCGGTAGCCGGCTCGGGCCGGGCGGGGCGCGGCGGGGCCACGGGGCGGGACCGTCCCCGCCCCTGCTGCGCCCGGCTCCGCCCGCCGCGAGCTTCCTGGGCCGCTCTTTCTCCGACAGCGACAGCCGCTCGGGGCTCCGCGCGCGCCGAGCCGTCCTCTCCGTCTGCCTGCGGGCGTCGTCCTCCGCGCAGCGCCATGGGCACCCAGCAGATAGTCCTTCAGGGCCCGGGACCCTGGGGCTTCCGCCTGGTGGGCGGCAAAGACTTCGAGCAGCCTCTCGCCATTTCTCGGGTAAGAGCCGAGCGGGACGCGCGGGGAGCGGGGCGCGGGGCGACCCGGACGCGGTGGGCTCCGCGGGCGCAGTCGGGACGCCGTGGGGCCGGGCCACGGAGCGCCAGGAGCGCAGCGCGCTGAGCGCTCCCGCCGCCGCCGGGTCCCTTTGGTGGCGCGGGCGCGGGCGCGGGCGCGGGCGGGCGGGCGGGCGGGCAGAGAGCGCGCCGCAGCCCCGGCACTTGGCTTTCTTCGCCCCGGAAGCGCGCGGGCCGCGCTTTGTCCCCGGTCCGGGGAGGACGGGCTCCGCCAGGGCCGCGCGCTGCGGGACGGCCCTTCCCGCACATAGAGGAAGCGAGAGTCCTGGGGAAGCTGGCGTGCAGGGCACAGGAGGGGTCCCCAGGAGTCCCCTAACAAAACCAGTGGGACGGTTTCCCCTTCCCAACTTGATCATGGGCCGGGGCTCGGCTCCTTCATGCGGGGGTGGGGGTGCGTGGAATAAACCCAGAGGAGCGCCTTCGTCTTTACCTGCGCCCTGTGCAGAGTGACTGCGCCGTCCTGCTGCCCGGCTTTCCCGGGTCACCACGACCACCCACTGGCTTCGCGCGGTCGGTAGGAAGTGCCGGGGGTTCCTGCTCTGCGCCCTGCGGTGATGCCTGGTAACTTTCAGAGCAGCCTCGCCCCTCTGCGTTTCATTGAAGGCTAAAAGACCGCCGGACCCTGCATTAAACGGAAGCCCCCAGGGCCAGGGTTTGCGGGTCCGGGCTTTGGCCCGTGCAGTCTGGGCCGAGCACAAGGCTGCTGACCCACGGAGGATCACCACGCTCAGTGCCCGTGGCTAGAAGAGAGTCAGAAGCTATCTTCTGACAGAGTAAGTGGGAGTAAAGGAACAGTCCTGGGCCACGGCCGTGCGACACCTAGGGGCCGTGCATCGCATGGGGTTGAGCTTGTCTCCTCACTCTTCTGGATCGTCCGTCCTTTTTGTTTTTAATCTAGGATGCTGGGGAAAGAGTTGAGGTGGAAAGGGGTCCTTCTGAGTTCAGTGAGTTAAGCCTCTGCTTCAGCAACAGGAGGCGTTGGGAGGGAGGCGCAGGAGAAGAATGGGGACCTGCTCTTGGCTGGCGTGCCGGCTGCATTGCTCCCCACACTTTCCTCCAGGTAAGTCTCCCCCAGTGAGGAGCTCTCTGACCATCCCACTCTGACAGGAGCAGGGAGTCCAGGCTCGTGGCCCTGTCGTCCACCTTTCCACCTTGTACCACAGAGGTAGCTCGGACGATTCTGAGAACTTTACACTACATTTCCAGGCTGCAGCCAGATTCCTCGAGCCCAGAAAATATGCCTTAGCACATCTGGACCCGTGCCCCAAGCCTGGCACAGAACTGCACCTGGCTGTAGGGTATAATATCCCTGCAGGCTTGTTAATAAATGCTTGTCCAAGGACGCCATTGACTTTGCGCATTGAGACTCCGTTACCTCACAGCCCATTTGTCCCCGCTTTTTGTGTGTATGATTAATGTGTCAGCTCTACTTCTGAGATTTATGGGTGACATGAGACTTCCTTTTAAAGGTATTGGCAATCTATTAAAAGGGTCGTTACTCCCAGCCAGTTTGACTGCTTTTAGAAGTCAATGTAAGTGGCACTGTGCAGGAATGATGGTGTGGGTGGTAATGACCCCACTGTGAAGTCATCGTTTTGTACCTTCATATGTTAATTAATTGATTATTTGTAATCTATGTTTAGCGAGCACCTATCCTATGGCAGAAACTACTCTTCACAGCTCCATTCACAAAGTGGCTGTGGTCTTAGTAAGGGAAACTAAGCCAATACCTTTGATAAGTGCTTTCCTTAAAGGGAAAGTCACTCAGAGAGGTGGCATTCTCATGCTGACAATAATTTCTCTCTTTATCTCATTATTGACGCGTGGAAAAAAATGTGAGTGAAGCTACTGTACCTGTTTTTTTAAGCCTCTGTAACAGGGATAGTACCAGCTCCTGCCCGCCAGTTAAGGTTCGTGAGAGTGCTATGCAAACAGTGGATACAGACGAGAGGCACGAGCACTGACAGGAGACGCGGCTATCCATGCCTTGCGGGTGAAGGGTATGCTCCGTGTTCTGGGCAGGTGGTTAGCTAGCGTGGCTCTGTACATGTAGACCAGGAGTCTCCGCGTCAAGGTGCACCCGAAAATTAGGCTGGAAGAGGAATGCCTTGGACTTAAGTCGCTGTGTTTGCCTTCTCTTGCATGAATTCCCCTGGCCTTGGCTTCACTCTTGGGTTAAACTGCCAAAGCTTTTGACTGTAACTCCTCAACCTTACTTCAAATATTTTCTTTGTCTATCTTATTTTTATTGTGAAACAAGAAAGTCATAACATTTAACTGCGTTGCAAATGATCGTAAAGCAAATACCTGTGTGGCCACCACCCAGGTCAAGACATAGAACATTGGTGCCACCCACTGTGGCTTGACAGTGTGGCCCTGGCCCGACTTAGGGCAACAGCCCCCTTACTTTCCTTCACAGTTTTAGCGCCTAAATAGGTGTTCCGAACACACAGCTTAACATTGCCTGTTTCTAAACAGACTTACATGGAACATATTTGTGTGTGTCTGTGTGTGCATGTTCTTATGTGTGCTAGTAGCTCCTTTAGTACTTTTTATTTTCTCTCCTCTGTGTTATTGTGAGAAACTGAAAATCATTGTCCAGATGTCCAACTTTAAATGGCCATCACCTAGCCTCCTGCCTTGGACTCCCGCCTGATCCAGCCCAACCTCTGCTATGGTTCCCTGGATTTTTCCTGTCAGTTTCTGCTCCAACCACACAATTGTCAGTCTCCTTGAATTTTTTCTTTTTTTTCCCTATGTAATTTCTCATTTCCTCCAGTTGCTTTGGCAGTATCCACACCCAGGCCTAAACTGTGGCTTAGTTTGTTGACTGTTTTTCTCTCCCAGCAACTGACAAAAGGCAGGAAGGGGAAGGGCCCGAGATAAGGGGATGCTCCTAGTTGGGAGATCTCTGCGTTTGCCTTTTGAGTCGTGTGGAATGCTGGGGCTGTGGTTTCCCCAAGGGTCTCTAGGGTGCTTAATAAATGGTATACTGTAGCCAGAGTGTCTTTCCTGATTTTTGGGAGTTATTTCCAGGTTCAGGGAGTGACCTCATGCAAATTATGTGCTTTGTCTGGTATCTAATTCCCTCTAAGAATAGAATAAAAAATGATAAGCAAATAGTGGTCTTATCCTCTTTGAATTAAGAGCCTAGTTTTTTCATAGTTACAGACCCATTGTCTTATAGTATTAGTTGTACTTTCTACCACAAGTTGGTTGAAAAATATGCTGTCAATGCGGGGATATTTTAAGATGAACTTTTGTTTTGTTAATCACAAGAATATTCATTTACACGGAAGAAACGTATATGAAATGTATTTACCTGATCAGATTGTACTAGTTATAGTTAAAACATATCTAGTACTTTTTACATGCCAGGTACTATACTAGGTGTTCAGTATATATTCTCTCAGACATTCTTGCAAGTATATTTAAGGTAGATACAACTAGACCCCCCTTGCACAGATGAGAATCCTGAGACAGCAACATCGTACAGTGGTGAGTGGCTACATAATCTGTCTTCAAAGCCTTCAGCCTCAATTTCTATTCTGTAGTCATATTTCAGTCACATGTTTTTTGAATGTCTGCTCTGTGTGAATGTGGGCTTGCATCATCATCTTCCACATTGCCTATGACCTGTGGCAGAGGACACAGCACCTCAGTTTTAGTAAAGCTGGCTTCTGAAGCCCCACTGAGTGACTCCCAGGCCAGCTTTCGCTGCTCTCCTCTGCTTGCTGGTAAGTCTCAACTGTCGGTACTCTGGTACTCCATTGCTAACAGTGTTACTCAGGCTACTTCTCTAGAAAGTGCTAATGGTGATGCAGGCATCAGGATGAGGGGAGGGGTCTCCTAGGGTGCTCTTGCTAGAGCCCGGCTCCTGTCGAGTTTGCTGGGATGGCTGTACGGTTGCGTAAGGTCTCAGCTCACCAGAGTAGTATCCCCACCTTCTGTCATTTCTGGAAAGAGGCCATGGCCTCCCAGGAGAGATGTGTATCATTTGTGGATTCCAGCCCCATGTGGACAGCTGAGAGTGGAAAGGCAAGAGAAATGAGAGGTTTTTTGGCTGGGAAGGGACTTGGGAACAGCTCTTGTCGCAAATAAAGATAACCGGGAGTGAACAAGCCTCCTGGTAGCAGCCAAGCCAGGTTCAACATGCAGTATAACCAGAAGAACCTAAGACAAAAGGGCAATTGCTATCCGGCTCTTAGTACCTTGTGTGATTGTTAATACCATTATTAGTGCTATTGTCTGTGAGTTTGGAATGCTGAGCCGTAACTGAAACCTGTGGTGTGTTTTTCTAGGTACGGCACACTGCCTTCTTAGTACTGCCGTGAATAAGAAAAATCATTTTCTGAAGAACACAGTTCCTGGCCAAGGGCTCTGGGCCTAATCTGTATTGATATGTATCTGTAGCACCTCCACTAAAATATCATACAAAACGATAAGGGCAGAGATATGACCTGTATAAAATAAATATGTCTAACATGTGTACAGGTATAATATATTCAGATGATGTGGTAATGACTTACATCTATTTCTTTAATTATGAAAAATTCTCATGCTTCTAAAGCTGAACCTATCTATACTCTGCACTCCAATGGCTCTAGTTAGGTGCTCAGTGTAAATGGGCCCACGCGAGCCCCAAGGACATGGTTGAAATTCTCCAAGCAGCACCTTTCATGGCAGCCCCAAATTTGAAGCAAGCCAATCTCACAGTAAAATAAATCAGTGGTTCCATAGTTATGGGATATAAAACCCCAAAGTACTGAAAATACAAGAAGTAGAGTTATTCCCAGTTGCATGAATGAGACACACACACCCATAGGATGCTGTGAGAGAGAAGACAGAAGTAAGAGTACAGGGAAGATATTGTGTGGTTCTAGTTTTGTAAAGTTAAGCAGATAAGCTGAATCTTCAGTACTGGCGATCGGAGTCAGGATAAATCTTTGTCAGGAGGTTTGTGACAGGAAGGGGATGTAGAAGTGAGGCTCCCGTTCTGGTTCTTTTGCCTGGTGTTACCTCTCTGGTGCATTCTTTTTGTGAGAATACATTGGGTTGTGCAGTTACAATTTGTATTCTTGTTTATCTGTGTGTTATACTTCAGTAAAGTTTACTTAGAAACCTAATGATTTGAAGAGCAAACAGCACAAATTGGGGAAATCCTGAGGTAAACACTTCCCTCAGTTTTGCTTCCATGAGGTAAATACTCTTCAGGGTTGACTGCAAACCGTTCCAGCTCATTTTTCATATGCATTGCATTCGTAAGGCCAAATGGGAAATTCTTTAGGTTATATTGTTTTGTGCTTTCTATTTTATTTTTGCTTCAGCAAATCAAGAATTAACGACATCCTGATTTTGTGGGGAAGTACATTTTTGCTTCTAGCTTGATGTTGGGTTCTAAGCCATATTTATTCATTTATGCCTTTGTATGCCCTTGAGCAGGCTGGCATCTGAAAACTAGGTGTCCTTATTTGTAAAAACGGGAGTGACTGCACTTAGCTTCAGTGTTTTAGTGAGAATTAAGATGATGTATATGGAGATCCTAGCACCAGGGCTAATGCAGGGAAGGCGTTAGGTTCTACATACCATTGTCTTAGTTACTCTCCTCTAATTGCTGGGACAAATACCTGACACTCAAAATGAGGGAAGGAAAGGTTTATTGAGCTCACAGTTACTGGAGGTTTCAGTCCATACTCAGCTGGCTCCAAGGCAGAGTGGCACATGGGAGAGGGTAACCTTCTATGGTTGCTGGGCAGGCGGGCAGACGGGCAGGCAGGTGGGCTGACCGGCAAAAGCACAGGGAAAGAGCTAGCTGCTCAAGCAGCGAACTTCTCTTCCTTTACATTTGAAATGCAAATCACCTGCCCCCTGGAGGGCCCAGCATCCATTTCCACAACAATCAATTACAAATTCCAGCAGCTGCCCCATGACTGCATGAGGCTTTGTGGGGACACCTGTACACAAACCATAGCAACCATTAAGGACATTTTAACGATAGCTACTATGTATCAAGTGCATATTAGGTACCACATTCTGTTCTTTTTTCTCTTTCCTGTATTTAGGACAGGATTTGCAGGGTGTACAGGGTCTCACTATGTACACTGGACTCCTAGTGATTCTCCTGTTTTCAGCCTCCCAAGTGCTGCGATTACAGGTGCGAGCCACCACGCCCAATCCGAAGCAAAAGCTTCAGTCTGCTGAGCTATCAGGCCAGCCCTCATATATTGTTCTAAACTCTTACAAATCAAACCCATAATCTGATGAGGTTGTTACGATTATACATTTCACATGGTCAGTGAAGAAGCGGTGTCAAAGTAACTTGCCCAATGTTTGTTTAGATATTAGGTTTTGGGTGATGGGTTATAATCCTTAGAGCCATTGAAAGTGCATACTGTTCATTGGTGCTATTTGGAAACTTGAACAACTTGGTGACTTCTTAAGAAGTGGGTCAGAGTGTTCTATTTTGCCACCTGATTTTTATATTCTTATCTAAGGAATGGTCACTGTTCTTTGAGACAGAGAGAGAGCAGTTTCTTTGAACTGCACCGCTGAGCACGAACAGCTTCATTTGAAAGTGACGCTGCTTAAGGCACAGCTGTCTTCAAGCGCCTAGACTACTTGATGCCGCATTTCCTGGAGCAAATGGTTATAGACTGACCAAGCGTGTTTGGAAGCAGTCTCGTATGTGGTCGCGAAGCTTCCGTGGCTCTGATGTGGCTTCTAAGCCTGGGTCACAGCCTGAGCCAACAAACAGAAGGGGCCAGAAGTTTCTGAAGAAAGAGAGTTGAGGCTCCACGTGCCACACCATGTGGCTGGGGCCTGTGCTGTCACTCAGCTTGGAATTTGTCAAATGAATACCTAAGTACCTTGACCAGCCATTGGATCGGTGGAGGCTCTGGCTTTGAAACTGGCCTGGACATCATGTTTTTTTTTTTATCCTGGGTGTGCTTTGTATAATATTAAGTTGTAACGGTCATTACTATATTTATGCTGTCTTTCTCAGCTCCTTGCAGGGTGGATTTTAGGTGACTTATAACAACAAAACACATTTGTAACATTTAGAATACAACACATGTATGAGTTAACAAAAAAACTGGGACACCCAAGAGGAAAGAAAAGCGCGCCAGGAGCTTGTTTTCTGTAACTACACACTGCCTTTCCATGTGGTCTTTTCCGGCCACAGCAAAGTGGAAGCCGCACTGATTGATCTGGACACCTGGCTTGAAATTCCTTGGCGCTCTGTTTGCGTAACACCTTCAAGGACGTTGACCAACAAAGCTGGGCATTTAGTTATTTATTTATAGCCTGTTTCGGTAACACAGAGATGAGCATTTCTCTCAGATGCTCTCAGATGCTGTCCTGATAGGAAGCTTTTTCTGGAGGAGCAGAGATTTTATCACGGAAGTATATTTTTGTGTACCTGGTACTACCTTCATCTAGGGAGAGAGGGCTTAGGAGGAGAAAGATGGTTCCCGTCTCCCCTAAGTTTTGCAAAATTGGTGAATGTTAGACTTCTCTGGGAATCTTTTAAAAATATATTGATTAAGGGTTGGGGGCTTAGTGAGTGTGTGCTCAGCATGAATGCGGTGGTAGGTGGTCTTGTCGCCAGCTCCAACAGTGAAACACGATGAAATGTAAAATCAGATCCTGGTTTCTCTGGGTAGCTGCTCTTGGGTAGGTCTGAGGTGGAGATGAAGCGCTAGCTCTGATGTTAACTTTAGAATTGCTGAAACCATTTGACAAATATTTGGTTGTTGCCCCCGGTTCTGTGTCATTGGGACCGCGGTACAGTTTATCTTCCAGGCTGGAATACTTGGGAGAACAAAACACAGTGTTTTCCCTTAAGCTAGAGAAATAGGTTATTGCCATGAGTAAACCCAGGACGCGTGCTCAGCCCCTGAACTCTATTGCAAATCTGTTTATATATGTAATTATTCTTAATGAAACTTTTGATTTATTTATTTATTTGGTCTTTTTGAGACAGGGTCTCACTATGCAGTTCAGGCTGGTTAATGAAACTTTTGAACCGAGCCAGTGGCCGTACACATTGATTTATATGTAGAGGCTGGGAGGAGATATAGATGAGATTTTAGTGGTGGTTTGGGGGTTGGGCACAGTCTTACTGATGCAGGAAGAAAAAAACTGAGTTGGGGTGGATGACCTCCAACAGGGAACCTCCAAGCGATACAGGGAAAACTGATCTCCCAACCTGAAAAGTATCTGGGACGAGTTCGCGTTCTCTAAGACGGAAGAATGAATTTTAGGAACAAATGGGGGTAATGAGCAGAACATATTTATTGAGGGAAAGAAAGCTCCTGCCAGAGAGAGGAACAGGAGGGGAGTCCCGAGTGGGCGTTCCCAGGATGCTGTCTCTTCCAGGAGCTTTTATAGTGCAAAACCATGCGGTGGGGTGGGTCTAAGGTAAAAACAATGGAAATTTGCTTAGGTGGGCATGAGGTGGGACAAAACTGTGGTCAACCAATGAGGTTACAAGCACCATTGCTCAGGTAAATTTGATAAAAGCCTACACCTAGTGGGGAAGTGAATCACACAGCAAACAGGCTTGAGTGGGGAATAGGGCGTCTTCCTGTTGGGGGTTGGGTTACTGACTCATTTAGGCTCCTTTTAAGGTGATTGATACCTATTTAGAATATCAATGGAATGCCTGCTGCGCATCCCTAGGGCAGTACGTGGCTACATTTGTTGCTTCTTTTGTCTTGAGGTCTGGCCCGCTGCAGGGCTGTCTGCCTCTTGCAGAGCTGTGAAGTCACCCTGTCTTCCGTCTTGTCTCCTTGAGGGCCTGGCCCTGCCTGACTGCCTATACTATTTCTATCTAATTCAGCTCTCTACAACTTTACTGTGTAGTGCTGGCTGGCCTTGAATTCACTGTGTACTCCGAGCGACCAGAAGTTCCCAGCAGCCCCCCTGCCCGAGCCTCCCAGGCGCTGGGGGTCATAGCGTGTGCTCCCACACATGGCTGCAAGTGAATTTCGGCGAGCCTGTCAGGTGCTGAGAACCTTAGCTGCTGCGAGGATGCCGAGCAGTGCGCCGGCGCCGGGCTTCTGAGCTGGGAGCAGTGAGGGAGGGACGGCAGGGACGGCGCTGGTGGCCCGGGCGGGTTGCAAGCCTCCTCCGAGGCTGTGGCCACTTGGGAATCCGAGACCAGGATGGCCAGCTTTGCTGATTTTTGATAAGCATAGAGTGTAGGAGTTTATGTGACATTTACCAGCAAGTCGACACTGACGGGTAATTTAAATTACAATAAAAGCAGGACCTAGACGATGGGCAGAGTTCAAGGAACTGCCTCTCTGTCCGTAGAACATAGCGTTGTAAGCAGGACTGCCTTCTGAGCATGCACTAGGGAAGGCTGGCCTCGAGGCTGAGCGGAGAGGCCTCTCGGTGGCCGCAGTTTGATCTGCCTGTGAGAGTGTCTGGCACGTGCCGGGCTGGGGTGCAGTGGCTGTTTCTTAGCTATAACGAACTGGACTTGTCACTGTGTTTCAGTTCCTTTGTTGGTTTTCATCATCCCCCAAACAGGGCTCGTAGCTGCCTGTCCTCCCCTGGCCCCCTTGCCCTGCCTTTGCTTCCTGCGTGTCCTCCATCCACCCTGGTCCACGTGCTGCTCCTGGAGCTTGGCATGCTCTTTCCTGTGGCTTTGCAGTTGGCAGCCCCTCGCTCAGGGACTCTTCTCTGATTCTCCTGTTGGGGCACTGGTCGGCTCCTTGGTTGCAGCAGCGCATTCTTTAGCTGTTGGCCGTGTTCTGTGGTCTCCACGCACTGGGAAATCCCTGGTGGCTGGCACTGGTCTTTTCACAGTATTCCAGGGCCTTGGCGTCTGCACACAAAATCTCACTTTTTTTAGTGCTCTCAGCATGTGCCCTTAGCTGTGTGCTCTCCT
>PVKN010042102.1:0-10454 GCA_004027915.1 Capromys pilorides
AAAAAAAAAAAAAAAAAAAGAAAAAGAAAAAAACTTGAAGGATTTCCTAGTTGGTTCCTTTAGCAAAGCCACCAAAGAGATACATTCCTGGGACCGGGCGCAGTGGTGCACGCCTGTAATCCCAGCACTTGGGAGGCTGAGGCAGGAGGATCGATGTGAGTTTGAGACCAGCCTGGGCTACAAAAGGGAGCTCAAGGTCAGCCTGAACAGCATAGCAAGACCCTGTCTCAAAAAGACAAAAAAAAAAAAAAAAAAGAGAGAAAGAGAAAGAGAGAGAGAGAGAGAGAGAGAGAGAGAGAGAGAGAGAGATTAAATCCCTTGAAGTGACATGCACTCACCCTGCCGAGGTCCTGGAGAAAGGTTCTGACACTGTCTGCCATCTCTTCACCACCCTGACGTCTTTTCAACTACACAGAGGAGAGAGACGTGTCCCCGATCACTCATCATGAAGGACCTGGAAACACATGAAGCCCAACAGAATAAAAAACATTTACCTTAAAGACAAGTTACTCAGCCAGAGATGGTGGCACATGCCTGTAATCCCAACATTTGGGAGGCTGCGGCAGGAGGATCGATGTGAGTTTGAGGCAGGCCTGGGCTACAAAGGGAGTTCGAGGCCAGCCTGCACTGCATACAGAAGCCCTGTCTCAAAAAGACAAACAAAACTTCAGTTACTTCATACAGAATTCTACATAACTGCACATTCTGGCTTTCATGGGAAAGCAACAAATTCTACTCTCATGCCAGCTCACAATGAACTAAGCAAGGCTATACCTGCAAATACTAAAACCTAAAATCCTTAATCTTTTTCTTTGGTTTTGAAATAAGGTCTCACTGTATTGGTCAGGCTGGTTGCTAACTCCTGGACTCATGTAATTTTCCCACCCCAACCTCCTGAGTGGCTGGTGAGTACCTAGGACTAGAAGGACTTAAATTCTGTTTTAAATCACTATCTTTTTACTTTTCGTCAGGTAAATGTGCTCTTGGACCAGCCCAATGTCCCCATCTACTGATCCTACACTTCAAGCACTTTCAGAGGTTTAGAGACGGGTCCAAATAGCTTAGTATCCTTTTAAGCAATTTTTATGCTTGTTATATAACCTCAAACACTTGAGGTTATAAAAGCACTCTAAAAGTTCTTACAAAATAATGACTAAACAGGGGCTAGGGAGATAGCTCCGTGGCACAAGTGCTTGCCTGGCAAGTGTAAGGTTGTGAGTTCGAACCCCAGTCCTGCAAAACAACAACAACAATAATAATAACTAAACATGCACCTCAACCATACACAGAAGCCAGGCATGGTGGCACATGCCTGTAATGCCAACACTCAAGAGGCTGAGGCAGAAGGATTGCCCAAAATTTGAGGCCAACCTGCGTTACCTAGTGAGACCATGTCTCAAAAATATCATACACAGAGCCCATTAGCACATAGATAGGTCTGAAGCAGTGTTGGTGGTCCTCTGGATGCACACCTCAGTGGGCTGCTCATAACACTGAGAGCCCTGAAAGGTCTTCCATCACTGGCCTAGCACATGATGTGAGACTACAACCAAGACTTCCTCCTACCAGGTTGATGCTTCCTAACTTTTGCAGCACATAATTCCTTGTGCAAAGTTGGTGTGGGAACATAACATGCTTTAATCCTTTTTTTCAAACCCTTCGTAGGGCCAAGGGTATAGCGGACTAAGTGCTTGCTTAGGGATGCACAGGCGTCAGGGTTCAGATTCCTGGCACTGCACGCCGCGGTAGGCGATGGAATCCGGGTGTAGTGGCGTGCACCTGTAATCTCAGCACTTGGGAGGCAGAAAACAGGAGGATCACTATGAGTGGGAGCTGTGTAGTGAGACTCTCCACCAAAAAACAAAAACAAAAAAAACATTCCCCTCTCTTCTCTCACCTCTTGGTCCCCTAGCCTTCTGAAAACAACAACATCTCCCTATGTCCCATTGCTCTTTGTTTGTTTTGGGTTCCTCATATAAGAAAAACCAAATGCTGGCCATGTAGCTGAGCAGATTAAAGCACCTACAAGCAGACTCCGCCCCAGCTGCGCAGGGCGACTGCTATTGAGACTGGGCGTGGTGGCACATGCTTGTAATCCCAGCTCTTGGGAGACTGTAAACAGGCGGATCACTAGGAGTCCAATCTAGTAGTGAGATACTGAACACCCTGTAGATTCTTGCCTAAAAATACAAATAAAATAAATAGAAAAACCAAGTAATAAGCTTATGTGCCTGATTTATTTCACTTAACATTTTGGCTTCAAGTTGTATCTATTTTCCTACAAATTACTCAAACTTACACCTCCTTCTGGCCGAGCAGTACTTCACTGCACAGCACCTTTTCTGTAGCTATTCATTCATCTGTTGGACACATAGACTGCCTCCAAGATTTAGCTATTAAACATTGTGCTGCTATAGACATGAATGTTTTTATCCATGTTATCACTGCAATGTCTTTAATGTTTTTGGAAAGAAACACAAACCATTTAATTGCTTTAGCGAATTCTAAGGCAAATGGAAAACCAACCTGCAGAGATTTCTTAATAACTTAGCAGTAGCGCACACCTGTAATCCCAGCACAGCTACGGCAGGTCAGCGCAAGTTCCAGCCCAGTCTGGACTACACAGAGAGTTCAAGACCTGCCTGAACTACACAGTGAGACCCTGTCAAAAAAACAAAAGCAAAAAACAACTTAGGTTCTAAAGTTCTAAAGTCCTATCAGATAAGCTTTCAAGACTCTCTAATTGAGATATATGCAGAACTGTGTTACAGTGTTCCAGGCAGCATTATAAACTTCAAATTTCAAAACATAAGCACACTTGTCCTGACCTTTAACCACTTGCAAACAGCAGTGACCCAGCTGGCCGAAAGCCAGGGAACTGGAAGAGCAGGGAAGCTAGCTGTGGGAAGGCAACCTGCCCAAGCCACACACACACACCACCTGCTCCCCCTTCGCGGCCACCTACTCCCCAGATGTGCTCATGTGCTTACTTCAGACACAAAAGTTTCTTTTTCTTTTTTAGAGATAGTCGAACTATGTAACCCAGGCTGGCCTGGAATTCATTAATGCCTCAGTCTCCCAAGTCCAGCAACACCTGGCTTGAGAAGTTTCCGAATGCAAGACACAGTCATTTAACCCTCCCACTCTTGCGTCCTAACACCTCCATGTTCCAGCACTGGGGTGCAGGTATTGATCTCCCTCAGGGCGGTGGTGAAGGCGGCTCAGGCCAGGTCAGTAGTAAACGCTCACTGACGCAAAGACAGTCAGCCATGGGCCCACTCTCCCAGCCAGCTATCTGCTCATCTCAACACTAAAAGTACTAAAATGCTTCCTGAGGTTCTAGTATACAGCACAACAGACTAGATACTAAAAACTTTGTAAAACCCTTTTCTGTGGAGCCCGGGTCTCACTGTGTAGCTCATGGTGGCCTTGAACTCACCACACAGCACAGGCTGGTCTGAAACTCTCAGCAATCCTCCTGTCTCAGCCTCTGAGAAAAGTCAGAATTGTCTAAGAACACAATCCCACTACAAAATGAGCCCACGGGGAGGTGTGAGGGCGCCGATTGTGCCTCTCACTGCCCACAACCCCGTGCTCTTTGCACCGTGGCCAGTTAATACCTGGCTGTTGCATGTACGTGACCAACAGTGGCCTTCTTGAAGGAGTCATTTCAATTTCACACTGAAACCCTAACTCCTTACCTAGAGAAATACCGGGTGTGAACCCCCCGATCTGACCAGTAACTAAGGCGTGGGGAAAAACCTACTTGTGACAAGGAGCCCACAAAGGCCAAACGACACACTGAGGGAATGAAGACGCACCCAGTGGACAGCACCTTGGGGCCGGGCACCGCGCCCACGGCCACGAGGCTCGCCCAGAGCCCGAGCGCGGCGGGAGCGGCCCTCCAGCGGGGTTCCGAGCCCGGGCGATGCCCGCGGCGGGGCTGCTTTCGCTCCAGCTTCCCACGAGGAAGCACCATCGCGCGGGCGGTCAAGCGACCGTCCCTACGCCCCGACCCACAGCCGAGCCCACGCTCCCCGCGGTCCCGGGGACGGACCCGGCGCGCACCGAGTCGCGCCCCTGCGCTTCCACCTCGACGCCCCGCGCCCCAGGCCGGCGGAGCCGGAAGCCGGCCGAGCCCACGCCAGCCGGGTACGGGGACCGCGGACGCCGTCGCCTCGCCCGCCCGCCCGGGGCTCCGCGGCTGCAGCCCGCGCCAGCCGCCCCGGGGCTCCGGCTCCGGCGCCCGCCCGCCCGCGCGGGCCCCGCGCCGCCCGAGGGCTGGACCGCGCTCCCGCGGGTCCCACGGCGCGGGGACAGCTGCGCGGCGCCGGCGACAGCTCCGCGCGGCCTCGCGGCCCCGACCCTCCCCGCCCGCCCGCCCGGGACCTCCTCCCCGCCCCGCCGGGACCCTCGGGACGCCCCTCGGCCCCGCCGGCCCCCGCGCGCCCTCCCGGCCCGGCCCCCGCGGCCCGCACCTACCCGCAGCGCCCTCGCCCACCAGGGCCCGGGGGGCTCCTCCGGCCGGCAGCCCGCTCCCGGGGCGCTCTCTGGCCGGGCCGCTGCGCCTGCACTGGGCATGCCCGGGCCGCGCGGGGCGCTGGGAAGTCGGGCGGGAGCCGGGCCGGGCGGGGAGGGGCGGGGCCGCGGGGAAGGGGCCGGGCGGGGCGGGAGCCTGGGAAACGGCGTCCCGGCTGGGTCCCGCCCCCAGCTGGCGGCCGCGCCTCTGTCCCGCTCTAGCCCCTAGGGGCTCACGGATTGCGACCCGCTTACCTCCACAGTGCCGCTGCTCTCTCTAAAACCTCCCTATTACCGGAGTGTAATCCCAGCACTCGGGAGGCTGAAACAGGAGTCTGCGGTCAGACCGGGCTGCAAAGTGAGCTCAAGGCCACCTGAACTGGCCGGGCGTGGTGGCGCACACCTATACACCCAGCACTTGGGAGGCTGAGGCAGGAGGGTCGCTGCGAGTTCAAGACCAGCCTGAGCTACAAAAGTGACCTCAAAGCCAGTCTGAACTGCATTGCGAGACCCTGTCTCAAACAGACGAAATATATAAATAGAATAAAGTTCAAACATTTAAAATTGTTTGAATGTTTCAATGTGGCAATGAATCACCTGGGATCGCGTTCAGTACAGGCTGGTTTAGCTCCTCTGCGGTGAGGGCTAGAGTCCTGCAGTTCCAAGGAGGCCCTGGGTGACACCCCGACAAACGTTCGGAGTGCCTCTTACCTGTGTGTCTTGGCCAGGTGTTTGGGACACACCTCAATCTCTCCTTCGCGTGGAGAAAGAGATAGGGTAAGGCAGTGTGACAAAAACCGAGTTTTGAGGGACAGAGCTTAGCACAGAGAAGAGAGGTTAACAAGGAGATACTGTTCAGACAGAGCAGCTCGAGGAAGACCAGCTGCCAGAAGTAGAGCGCTGCGATCTGCTTGGCATGGCTAGAATTTAGGCTTGGAAGAAAACTGGCTAGAGATCTCGTCCTACTTATTGAATGGAAATAATAGGCTAATACGATTTAAAGGAAAATAAGGCAGACCAAATGTCTGCTTTAATGCAGTTTGCATTCAAGTAAACTGATAAGGTAGGACAGAAAAGATAAAATAGGATAAAATGGGTGATGGTTATCGCTCAGAGGTAAAGAGCTTGCCCAGCAAGCCTGAGGCTCAGGGCTCCAGGTCCAGTATGAAAAAACAAAACAAAATGTAAAAAATGGGGTTGGGGAGATAGCTCCCCGGCACAGGTGCCTGCCTGGCAAGTGCAAGGTCGTGAGTTTGAACCCCAGAAAAAGGAAAAAGTAATAAATCAGAATTTTTTTCAGTACTGGGAATTGAACTCAGGACCTTGTGCTTGCGAGGCAAGTGCGTATTCTACTTAGCTATTGCAATGAGTGAAAAATAATGAAAACTAAATATTCTGCTTGGCTATTGCCCCAGCCTCAGGACAATTTCAGTTAGAGAAAAATACTGAAAACTAAAACTTGGAAGTCACCAGGTATAGTGGTACCCACCTGTAATCCCAGAATTTAGGAGGCTGAGGCTGGAGGATCTTGCAAGTTCAAGACCAACATGGGTTACAAAGTGAGCTCAAGGCCATCCTGAACTACATAGTGAGACCCTGTCTCAAAAAAAAGGAAGAAAAAAAGAAGTCAACTGGGATGAGGAAAAGGACAAAAGAAAAAAAGAAAAAAAAGAAAAAATATATTTCTGTATATATACAGGTTAGGTTAGATAATTGTACTGCTGATTTCTGCTGGTCTCTTGAAAGCAGCAGTTAATACTTAATAATTTTTTCTTTTGCTTTTTAATTTTGTATAACTTTTTTGACCCATTTTGCATGCTTATATCTGGTACTCTAAACAAATAATTTGGAGACAACAACATGCAATATAATCACCATTGTTGAATTCCTATTATTTTGTTTAGTGAAATTCTGTGTCTAGCTAGGTCCGGCCAACTAGCTCAGCAGCTTAAAGTGCCTATAAGCAGGTGCAGGGGGCAGGAGTTTGATCCCTGGGCCGACACTGCTGGCCCCGCCCCCCAGGATGTGCTGAGACTGAGATTGAGACTGGGCATGATGATATGTGCCTGTAACCCCAGCTGTTGGGAGGCTGTAAACAGGCAGATCACTATGAGTCTGATCTAGCAGTGTGACCCTGAGCACCTGTAAACCCTTCCCTAAACTACGGGAAGAAAAGAAACTGTATCTAAAAAAAAAAAAAAAAAAAAAATTAATTGTCTTTTCTAATGTTTTTTCACTTTTTTTATTCTTTTGAAAAAATTAGGGGCCAGCGAGATGGTTCAGTGGTCTAAAGCGCCTGCTTAGGAAAGCTCAGGCAACTGCAGGGACTGCAGTTCGATCCCCTGCACCACATGCTGCACCAGCCCCACCAGCAGGGCAGGCTGAGCCAGCCACAAAATAAAGAAACAAACAAACAAACACAGCAAGCAAACAAATAAAATAAAATAAAATAAAGAAAAAAGAAAAAATTAAAAAATAAATAAAGAAACATAGAAGTGGCTTTGTGGTCAGCTTGCCTTGTGGCTGCCACTGGTTGTTTGAATAGGCAGATGGCAGGCATACCTTAGAGCTCTGGACAGGAAGAAACCAGCCACACACAGATCTAAGTTCCCAGGAAAAATGCAGTGCATCAGCCCCAGGCAAGAGCTCACCTCATTTGTTTCCAATGCAGAAATAAGGACGATGTGACTAGACTATGACATCATACACTTTTTTTTTAATGTCCATATCCAATCTATTGTCAACTAGTTGGGGTTTTTTGCTTTGTTCTGTTTCAGACAGGGTCTTGCTAAGCAGTTCGTCTGGCCTTGAACTTGCTGTGTGGCCCAGGATGGCCTCGACATCGTGGTGATCTTCCCCCCTCAGCTCCCAAATGTACCACCAGGTGCTTCGCCACCGCGCCCCACTACCCAGTCATTTCTAATCTACTAACATAATAAACACACAGAGCTTTAGAAAATAGAAATGCAGGGCCTAGGGAGATAGCTCCACAGCACAAGTGCCTGCCTGGCAAGTGCAAGGTCGTGAGTTTGAACCCTGGTCCTGCCAAAACAAAAAAGAAAGAAAAAAAATGGAAATGTACCACATGCCAGGCGGGTTCCGCCCCCAGGGGCTCACTGAGCCCGGCCACTGAGACTGGCGTGGTGGAGCTCAACTGTAATTCCAGCTCTGGGGAGGTGGAAAACAGGAGATTCACTATGAGTCCAAGCTGTACAGTGAGACCCTGAATCAAATACATTAAAAAGTAAAAGAAGTGCTGGCTTTGGCAGCACATATACTAAAAAGTAAAAGAAAACAAACCAAAATGAAATTGTGGTCACTCTTCTCTGATGATCAGAAAAAGGCCTCAAAGTCTAACCCCAAACCAGGTGTCTCATAGGAAGTCCTCCGTTTTCCCCTCCAAGTACTGGAGGTTGAACTCGGAATCTTTACACTGAACAACATCCCAGTCTTTCACTTTTTAAAAATTTTTTATTTTGAGACTTACTCTAGCTTTCTAAATTGCCCAAACTGGGCTTGAATTCACCATCCTACCTCCTCAGCCTCCTAGAGTGCTGGAAACAGAGGTGTGTACCACTACATCTGGCTCTTTTTTAAAATTTTTTTTATTGCATTTAATAAGAAATAACAATGTGACAGTTTCAAAACACATTAGTAGCATATTTCCAGTGTTTGATACAATGCATATTGTTGTCCTCCTAGTAGTTATACAGAGCACAGGGTGTAGATGTGATAATTTTTCTAATCATTATTGGTACAAAAAAATTCTTCTCATTGAACTAAGAGAAAGTAGTTGTATATTATACATAATCCAGCATTCCTTAATTGCAGTGGGTTATTGGCAAAACTGGGAATGATGGAAGCTGTTCATTTAAGCCTTTTACAGCTCAGCATACTAATCTAGCTTTATGATTTATGCTTCGTAGTTAAACTCTTTTGCTGTTTTGTTTTTTTTTTTAAATATCCCTACTGCCTAGCATGGGATCCAGTGTTGGAATAAGCATTCAAATCATTCATTCTTTTATTTATTTATTTATTTATTTATAGTTTTGTATTTTAGGGAAGAGTCTACAGGGTGTTCAGGGTCTCACTAGTAGTTCCAATTGTTGGCAGAATAAGTAAAAAGATTAATGGAAGGAGAGATTGTGTTATCCTATAGCTTTGAGACACTATTTTGGGAGCTTTGAGGTTTCTCAAACGGACTTTAAAGACTTTTTTTAGTACTGGGAATTGAACTCAGGACCTTGTGCTTTCCAGGCAGATGCTTGTGCCTCTGAGCTATATTCCCAGCCCCTTAAAGAGTGTTTATGTGCCAGTGGCACGTGCCTGTAAGTCACAGCACCTAGGAAGGTGAGACAGGAAGATCACTGTAAACTTGAGGTCAACCTGGGTTACCTAGTGAGGCTGAACTACACAGAAAGACTTGGTCTCAAAAAATAAAAACACATGATGTGGTGGCATACAGCTATCGTTCCAGCATTCAGGAGGCTGAGGTAGGAGGACTGCCACAAGTTCCAGGCCAGCCTGCGCTACACAGAGTCCCAAGTCAGCCTTCACTCCACAGTGAGACCCTGTCTCAGAAGACAAAAGCGAAGGCCAGGGACACAGCACGGCAGCATAAGCACCTGCCGGGCAAACCCAAGTTCCCAAATTCGTGCCCTGGTACCGCAAAAGTAAAAGAGTTTAAGAAAAATCACTCTAGTACCAAAAAGTTGCACAGATTTGAGGTAAAAAAAGCTCCTCACAGAGAACACTACTAAGGTGGCCCATGCCTGAGAGGCTAAGGCAAGCGATAAGTTTAAATCTCTCCTGGATTACTTAGGGAGACTCTCACCCAAAATGATAAAGTAAATGGGGATTGAAGGCACATGCTTGTAATCCTCAGGTAGAAGAAATAAAAAGCAGGTAGAAAGGAGACAAGGAAATAATAACTGAAGATTGAACTTTTAAGAAGCCTGGAGCTTCCAGGACCTAGCCACAGTTGCCCAGCACAGCCCTGTGTCAATGGTCCTTTGGCTACATTTGGACCCCTTCCCTACCACTCACTACTAAACAGACATAAAGACTTAGAAAGATAAAGAGCTGATTATAGTGGTGCATACCGGTGATCCCCAAAACACTCAGGAGACATGGACAAGCCTATCATTAACTTACATAGCCAGACCTCATTGCACATCAAGGAGAGAACTGGATCCCTGGTGTGCCTTGGTGGGGGGTGGGGGGGGAGTCCTCCCCCTCCCCCATGAGACAGGATTGAGATTGGGCTTGGTGCTGCATGCATGGTAATCCCAGCACTTGGGAGGCTGAAAAACAGAATCACTACAAGTCCGATTTATCTAGTGAGACCCTGTACTTAATACATTAAAAAGAAGAAGAGAGCCAGGCATGGTGGTGCACGCCTGTAATCCCAGCACTTGGGAGGCTGAGGCAGGAGGATCGGTGTGAGTTCGAGACCAGCCTGGGCTACGAAAGTGAGCTCAAGGGCAGCCTGAACTACATAGCGAGACCCTGTTTCAAAAAGACAAAAAAAAAAAAAGCGGAAGAAAAAAAGGAAGGAGTTTTCTTTGGGTAGATTTACACTTCTGCCCTAGCAGATCCATCGCTAAAAGGCCATAAAGCAGCCCAGTGGTGAGCAGTAAGCTGAGACAATATTTAAATCACTTATCCAAAAAACAAAATAAAAATACCTATGGAATGGGATGGCACCCTTGCGCAGGGTTGCTATTTCTCCTGGGCTCGCCACCGCCTCAAGGAAAGCCGAAATTCTCCATTTCAAACTGTAATGTGTTTCACTTCTCTGAGCATCAGCAGTTCATTCTTGGGTGCATCCTAAGTATGCTAAATAAACCCTTTGTTATGGTTTGTGTCTGGTTGTCCCCCCAAAGCCTCATGCAGTCTTGAGTGGACTTCTAGAATTTGTGATTAACTCGTGAACC
>PVKN010042103.1:0-10439 GCA_004027915.1 Capromys pilorides
TTTTAGGAACAAATGTCTTCTGCTGTCCTTTTTCAGATGACTATAATTATGACCTGATTCTTGAGTATTTCCAGATCTTTTTAGTTTATCAATAACTGTGTTACCTACCCTGGCCAGTCACTGTGCCCCACATCATTCAGTTTTGTCTCCATAGAGTCCTGTTGCAGTAATGAACCTGTGGGCATCTTCCATCATCAGACTGACGCAGCATCCTCTCATGGCAGCTTCCTATCCACATGCGAGTGTAACTTGCTTAATTGCTTTCGAGCTATGTGCAACGTGCACACCTACTGTTTCTCCTTTTGTCTTCAGAGGTGGCACTCTACACACTGGCCCTAGAGCACTGATGATGAACCTTTTAGAGCTTTTAATGATAGAAACATGCATGATATAGATTTCCCACCACTGGCAGAGAGGTTTTTAAGAAAATTCAGAAGGTGTGGTTAACTTTTTTTTGCAAACTAAATACAACCTCATTATTGTATTTGGTTCAAACTTTTCTGGTGGTTCATGGTCTTTTCATACCAAATGATGATAAAACTACATAGCGGTCTTGATTTTAACTGCATTTTAGGGCCATTCTTTGCCGGGTTTTAAAAGTAGCAACAGTATATTTGTTAAGATAGCAAACTTTGAATGTTCCAAGGATGTTTCCAAGTTCCTAACCGGCCTAGTGAGTGACCACTTCTGGATCTGCTCCACCCAAATGGATAAGATACAAAGTAACTGGTAGAATCAATACACAGAAATACTCTTTCAGACTGCTTAGCATGGCTTCCTCTAGGAATCAGGATAACCAAGTCTAAGCTTCTACAGACACAAACTTAGAATTTAAAGAAGTACAAATATTTTTTAATCAAGGTAACCATGTGAAAGACCTGTAACCAAGAAAATAACCCCAAGAACCCCAAAAATTGGCCAAGGTTAATCAAGAAAACTTAAAAAAAAGGATGGGGCGGGGACACAACACAATAACAGTAGCCAATTTATGCACATTTTCATTTAACCTGTAGAAACAGCCCAAGACTTCCTCTTTTTTTTGTTAAGTTTATTGGTACAATTTAGATATATGTAATGATCACATTCATCATAGGGAATGTGTACTCATATCTGATATATTTTTATTCCTATTTCCCAATTCCCTCCCCTCTCTTCCACCCCTCTTCCCCAAGCAATTTTGTAGACCATAAAGCAAGGCCTCTATAGAACGGGATGACCTGCGCCTGCCACCAGCAGGAGGCAATAGACACTCCTTTAGATTAAAGTACTTCTCAATGGAACTTCACCTCTTCCAGAAGGAGTTTCCATTTATGCCTCTTCCTGACTAGGTAGGCTTTCTTTTTTAAAATAAAGATATATTACACATTTATAAAATCATATTTTGTATTCTTATTCACAACAGATTTATAGTTCGAGCAAGGCTTTTGAGATAGGTCGGGGGAGGGCTGATAAAGGAGGAGGAGAAAACCTTCCAGACCTTAATTGAGTCTCTTTAGATCTGAATTACAAGCTGTCCACTAGACTGTAATCACACACTGTTGCCTAGTGGTTTGGTTGTCCAAATGTACCATTAGGCAAGAGTTCACCAAACAGTAACAAGCTCAGTAGCAAATCACTACTCTGAATCAACAACCCAGAATAAAACCTTCTGAAGCACAGCAATGCATTCAATTGGATGGCGCGTAAACACAGATCCTCCCAATTGGGATGCGGGTGAGTATGGCTGTGATTCTTTCAGTTCTCATCTGGCACTGTAGCTTCTAAAATCTAGTGCAGATACTTTGGTTTCTCTTCAGATTGTATAAATCTTTTTGCCTTGTACTAAAATCCAGTACAGGCCAGGAAGCTTGCTGGTGAAAAACTGCAGATAGAGCAGCAGAATTAAAGTTAAGTGTGGGTCACAGCAACAAAAAGCATTAGTGGTCATAGCAACCACCGTGAAACCAGGTCCCCTGCATCCTTTAATGTGGCATCGGTCAGAATTAACACATGAAAGTGGATGAATCCCAGTAACATTGGCCACGCCATCAGTGAATAAACTATTTCCCATGCATGCCCATGGAAGACAGAAAGCGGTGCTGTGTAATTGGATGATCTCTTTCTCATAATAGGAAAACATAAAATCACATTAAACTCTTAAATCTGCACCTATGTTAAAGCAGCTTTTGGCAAGAAGGATAAACACGTTTGCAGTACAGTTGGTCAAAATACCAACTGTTATAAGATTATTACAGATTTTGTACAAACCAATCCAGGGGCAAAAAAGGAGAGGATGGAATTGATTTATTACAGGCTCATATTTAATGAAAAGCAGGTCCTGAGGACAAAACTGTAATAACGTTTCTCAGTGCTTTAAAGCCTCTAGCCTCCTCTGTCTGTGATCCCTTACCAAACTAATAGCTAGGCTTTCAATTTTGCTGTCATTATTTTAAAACAATGAAGTACCTCATATTTATATTCACTTTCTCTTTGGTACAGTGTGTAGTGTGAATGAAAATATTAATGTGGCATTGAGCCTGACCACCTATCTGGGAAATGGCTTGTTTCATGTGTGATATCACTAACCACGCCATAGGTGTGTGTTCAGATAGGTTACTAGACCATGCTACAAGCCCAAAGGTTCTAGAAACGTGATGGAAATATATCAATTAAAAACCAAGAACACTGCACAAAACTTACTCCTTTTAATGGTTTCTATGTTCCCACTGACCAATCTCCCTGGCTGTATTTCAAAATAGCTGGAAGAAAGCTTTTCAATAGTTCTCACAAAGCAACAACAAGTGCGTGAAATGATGACACCAAATGCCCTGATGTGATCATTACACGGTTTATGGGTGAATTAAAAAACCACCCTGTCTCTGTATGTGCAACTATCATGTGCTGTGCAACAATGAGATTAAAAGACACACAGAGAGAACTTTAACATAAAGCAGGAGTCTGGAGAATGGCAATGTGTCAGTGTAGGTTCTTCTATCATAACAAAAAGAATAGTACCAAGGGCCTGCCAGATACCTTAGCAGACATTTTGCTTTGGCAGAACACAGAGGCGAGCGTTCAATCCCTGGCACAAGCCATGCCATCCCCACTCCTAGGGCAGGTTGAGATGGTGATTGGCACGCCCCTGCAATCTCAGTGCTTAGGAGGCTTCAGACAGGGGGCTCACTCTGAGTCTGATCTATGTCACCCTGTAGACTTTAAGCTAAATAGATAATGATAATAATAATAATAATAATAATAATAATAATAATAATAAAGAAGAAGAAGAAGAGGAAGAGGAAGAGGAAGAGGAAGAGGAAGAGGAAGAGGAAGAGGAAGAAGAGTGGTACCAATGGCAATGGCCAGGGAGATAGCACAACAGCATAAGTGCTTGCTTGGTAAGTGCAATGTTCTGAGTTTGATTCCTCAATTTAGAGTACCACACAAACAAAATAAAGCAAACAACAACAAAAACCCACCACCAATGTGGATGGGATGCTGATAGTGGGGAGATTGGCATGATTAGCAACTTGAGGTAAAAGGGAACTGTCTTAGCTCAATTTTGCTGTGACCCTAAAATTGACCCTCAATTTTGCTGTGCTCTGGTTAAATGAATGTTTCAAAAATAACACATAACTACAAGCTCCTGCTTTATCGAAGGCAATACTATCTAATGCAGGAACCTCTCACTTCTTTATCAGGTGAAGACCTCTCAGCCTTACCATGAAAGGGTAGTTACCAAATGCTCGAAATTCTTTAGTTACCTCAGTCCTTAAGCATTAAAATATCTCTATTTCACTCCCTGCAGATGTATCTAACTCATGAAACTGAACCTAAATCTTGAAATTGAAGCCACTTTTTTGGCCACTGCATTTAAGTAGACTTCAGTGAGACGAGTAAGCCTCTTTGTCAGCTGGGACAGTGTAGGTCCCAAGATTCCTGAGGAGTCAAGAGGCCCAGGAATCTGAGAATGCTATGGTGGATTGCATTCTTTTTTTTTTTTTTCCACTAGGAATCAAATTCAGTGCCTCACACTTGCCAGGCAGGTGCTGTGCTGCTGAGCTCCACCCCTGGCCCATGGTTTATTTTCTTAAAGTCTCCTATACTTCCAGCGATGCATGTTTTTCCTCACAGTAGTTCAAATTGGACATAGAATATATTAATATCTGGTATTCATAAATGTGGACTTCAGCCAAATTTTTCTGATAACGCTTAAATCAAATTAATGTAAACAGTTTTAAACTGAACAAAGATTTCTCAGTTTCACAGTGTCCCTCTATAATATTCCATAAGCTAAGCATGCCTGTCTCCTCAGCCAGTGTGTCCCCACCTGACCCTGCCTCTTCAGCTCTTCTCCCTCCTCCCTCCTTTCTCCATTCACCTCTTCTCTCCTCCCTCTCTGGAAGCAAAACATAAATGCCTATAATTTTCTTATCCGAACAATTTACCCTTCTCTTTTTATAGCTGGCTCTCCTGCTGACAACTATGCTGTCAAAGTTATGCCTTCCATGGTGGTTATTAAGATATCTGGACTAAGAAAGTTCCCTTTCTAAGATAAATTCTGGTGCTAGCTGTTAAAATAGCATGGCTTTTACTTAGCTACATAAGGTGAGCTTTATTTTCTTTGACCTGAAGTTGCTACATGTGAGTTGAACAGGATAGATGGGGAAAAGCAGGAAATTAGGCATCACGCTGAATACCTGGGTTGATAAAATATGTTTATACACATTTAAATGTAAACTGTGCAAAAGTCAGCTAGAATTATCATCCCTTCTTAAGATGTGAGGAAAGGCTCAGAAGACTATGAACCTACTTAAAATGACACACTCAGAAATAGAAGCTCGATTAGAAAAACCCCCGTGGTTATGAAAAAGAAGTGTACTTGGTCTATTGTAATAATAAATGAATATAAAAAAGAAAGAAACATCAGATTGTAACTTTAAAAAATAGATTGTAAATTTTGACCAAAGAACTTACACCTAAGTAACCTTCAAAGAAATTGCCAACACTTCTGTTTCTTGTTATTCTTGTCTTTCAACATCTGCTTCTTCTTGTCTCACTGAGAAGTTGTAGGGAGCACTTTGCTGAGTGTGAAGTACTTTAATTCAATGAAGAAAAAAAAAAAGATTTTGTTCTCAGATGGCCCAGGTTTAAATCATAGACTGAATGCCACTTATAAATGGTATGGCCTCGGCCTGGGTGGGAACCTCTTCTCCCAGCCCTGGAGTGCACTGGTGGTATCGGGCTGAGCAGAGCTACCAACCAGCCTGAGAACCCTCTTACATTAAACCAAAAGAATAGCTTCTAAAGTTGTATGCACCACGATAAAGCATGTTAGATAAAGGTATCTGTAGTGGTTGATACATTGTATCAACTTGGCCTGCCAGTGGTCCATACATCTTATCAATTTGGCCACACTACCTGGCTATTTCACACTGTGAGCCCTGAGCGCCCTGCCCCAGAATAAGTCAGTTTGGACTTTATCTCCTGGCTTCCTGTATAGACTAATCAGCCTCTAGTTTGGACCTTTCAGTTTTCCGTAGCAGATTCTTCTGCCTTCCTTTTCAGTCACAACGACTGTTAGGAACTAGTAGAAACTGGTTAAGACCAGCAGAGAAAGGTAGGGATGGAACACTGCAGTTAGTATAAAAGCCTTGGGACTGAATCCTTCAATGGGCAGCGTGCAGACGCTCTCAGCTCACTTCCCCATCTGACTCTGGGACTGGCACATTTTGTGTTATATCTGTTCCTTGCATTATATCTGTTCCTCTAGTAAAACCCTGACTAGAACATGTAGGGAATGAGACATGAGCACATCAACTTAATTTTGGTTACGTTTGTTGTAATATTCAGAAATACTTAGAGGTGCCAAATGCCACGCCTCCTTTTCAACCAAGGCTGCCATACAGCTTGTGTGTGAGTGACATTCAGAGTCTCAGGTAAACATTTTCCCCACTGCAGTTATTCAGTATGGTGGCCTTGTCTCCACAATATCATTTTTTTCTCTTGTATCATTAATAAAAACACCAAGTGCAATTTGCAAATAGTTGCTAGATAGTACAGGATTATTACTAAATCCTACTCCTGTATAAATCTTTGAAACTCCACCTACTCCTTCAAAAATAATTTTGTTTTAAATTTGGTTCAGAAGAATGTGAGATACACTTAAAGCCATTTAGATGTGTGGATATTTGTGGACCTTTTCCATATTGGCATAAAGGAGAAAGCAAGGCATAGCCATGATCTTCAACTGTTACTGGCCAATGTCCTGCCATAGCTCAGTGCAACTCGGACTTTATCAACTTAAATAACTACTTTGTTTTAGCTTCCTTGATTATCCTATCCTCCTAGAATATGCAGCTTGGGCCCTTCTTCTGTGTGGGAGGATAAGTAGGTGTCCATTTCACTGTGTTTAGCTTTCAAGCATATTGAAATGCAAGAAAATTTAGTAGTATCATGATGTATGCCTGTGTCAGTGTTTCACAGCAAACTGGGCACAACCTGGCAATGTCAGTGTAACTTTTCCATGATTATTATATAAGAACACTGGTACCCTATGAGGTATCCTTCTCCTTTTCTAATCATGGTCACCAGGGCTGCCCACCTGCCATGGGCCATTCCAGACTCCACCTAACCATGACTACTGCTGGGCTCATATTCTACTCAAACAGCTTCCAACCCCACCTCACCTGCAGGCTTCCAACCCCACCTCACCTGCAGGCATAAGAAACCCTGGTTTCTTATGAAAGAAAAGGCTTTACTTCTTCCCTTACACTTGGGTCTCACTGGCGTGGTCTCCCGGTACATCTCTGGGCTCTGGGATTATGAGAGGGTCCTTCAGACACTGTGCACAGGCTCTTTATGGGCTCAAGGGCAAGGACTGTATGTGCTTACCCCTAACCACCTGCCATTACCACTCCCACCAGAGCCCCTTGCCCAGGAATTGGTGTGCACATGTGTGCTGAGAGGGAGAGGGGACCCTGCAGCCACAGCTCTGCTCCTGTCAGGCAGGCACTGTGTCGCTCCATCACAGACATACACCTCAGTAGCTCAGCACTGCGCATGAAGAACACACCCTTGTTCTCTTTACCATTCCACTGCTTCTTAAGTTCTAGGTCTTCTGGGGGAACCGACTCAGGTTTAGGTCTGGTCAATTTTGTGGATGACCATTACTAATACACTTTACCTCCATAAATATCCCAGTCCATTTATAAAAATTATATATATATATATATATATATATATATATATATATATATATATATTTCATTTATTTATTTAGCACCAGGTAGCTACTTATGCTTTTACCAGTTCCTAGAGGAGTTGCTGAGTATGTAGAGAGAATGTTTTGGATCTCTAAACCAAACTGACAAATTATGTACATACACAATTACGTATAGTTATACATGCTTTCATTTTCAGTAAAGCTTTGCATGCTAAAATCTTACCTCCTTCTCCCTAGATTCTCAGCCTAATCTTGATGCTAGATCCCTGCCAGAAGCTGTTACTTTGGGAATAGCAATATTAAATAGTTGATACTGAACACTGAAGAACTGGTGATCACTTTCCACAAGCTACAGCCTCATTTGTACGACTCAGGAGTGATCTTTCCAATTTGGCTATCTTGGGGTAAATGATTCAGAAACAATTTGACAAAGGTATAATTTCCACTCAGCTCTTCCTGCCATGCTATGGTACCATTTTCCAACTGTCAGCACAGTTAACACTGGGTAGTTTCTCAGAGGGAAGTCAATACAAAAAGAAGGAGTTGGTTAAAAAAAAAAAAAAAAAAAAAAAAAAAAGGAGGAAAAGATTGCAATGAAAATAAGCTTGAGGGCCAGTGAGAAAGTTCAGCAGACTAAGTTTCTGCTTTGGCAAGCTCAGGGACCAGGGTTCGATCCCCAGTTTCTCATGTCCCCACCAGGGTGCACTCAGCACAGATGTGGTGGTGCACACCTGTAATCCCAGCACTGGGAAGGCTGAAAACAGGAAGATCACTATGAGTCCAAGCTGCATAGTGAAACCCTATACAAAATATAAAAAAAGAAAAAAAAAAAAAACTTTAAAAATAAACTGTCGCAGACCCATGAAGGAGAGCCTAAGATCTATTTGCCATTAATTTTATCTATCTTTCGTATGTTAATATTTAGAAATCTACTGAATAGTTCCCTTGCATGTACAAGCAAACTAAGAACAGATGTATTTTATATACATTTTTTATATTCTCTATGACTGAAGTTCCCTATAAAATCAGGGTGATTTGGTTTCCAGCTCTAAGACTAAGTTCAATAATAGTGTCTTTTGCAAGCTTGGTTCTACAGAATTCTATTGTTGTGCAAACAATTCAGGGATTGTAGTGGTTGATACGTTGTGTCAACTTGGCTGGATGACTCAGCGGCCTGGCTCCCTGTTGGTGGAAGTCCCGGCCCGGGGTACAATTGGTTGCTTCCTAGAGCAGAATCAGGGCCTGCCTAGGATATGATTGGCTCCTCCCTAGAGCTGCATCAAGGGCCCACGCTGGGGTATGATTGGTTCCACCGTAGGGCACAATGGGCCCACGTCAGAGTGACTGAGCACAGAGACATTTTAAAGGGGCTGAGGAAGGAGTCAAGACTTCACTTCCTCGGAGAAGCTTCAGTCTTCGCATTCGGCCTGGACTTCATTATCTGGCTTGCAGTGCAGACTCTTCAGCCTCCAGCTTGGATCTTTCACCATCCATCAGTGAATTTCAGACCTTGGGACTGAATTCTCCAGTCCGAAGCGTGTAGATGCCCTCTGCACGCTTCCTCATCTGACTCTGTGCCTGACTATTGTAAGCCAATCTTGTAACTCCTTATATATTGTATGTTTTGTGTTAATATTCGTTCCTTATATCATTCTGTTCCTCTAAGTAAAACCCTGACCAATAGAGGGATGACGTTCCATAAAAGGAATTTTTGTTTCCAAGTTTGGAAAATGTGCCCTGTATCTTACCCTTCTATAAGAATCACAACGTGCCACTACATTCAAAAGAACATGAAAAATGAATGTATAGTTGGACTCTTAACATTATTTAGTCTTGCTTTGTTCAGATTTATTTGACCAGGAAAATTTCCACTCAAACATTTTACAATATTATAGAATAGCTAACCCCTCTGTGAGTCAAACTTCTTAATCTACTAGTGAAGATAAATAATATCTAGCTTACACTGTTTTAAAAAAAATAATTGAATAAATCCTTACACAGCATGAACACACTCTCTGTCACACTGAATACTCTATAAATGTTGATTACTTTCTTTTTGGCTTCAGTTATCATTAAAGTCACCACTCCTTGAGGAAGCTGGTTTAAGAATTGCTATATTAGCTCTGAAACACAGAAAACCTTGTGGCTTCTTTTCTCCTCTCAGAGGGAGAAGCACACTTTCCGGTTTCTTGAATCTAGGCTGGCTCTGTAATGCAGTTTAACCAGCTAAAAATGGCAGAAGCAGTGAGTTCCAGCCACGAGGTCCAAAGAAAGATCTGGCACTCCTGGATTCACATCTTGAAACACCTTCTAAGGGCCTTCATGAAAACAATCCCCAAGCTGGGCATGGTGGTGCATGCCTGTAATCCCTGCACTTGGGAGGCTGAGGAAGGAGGACTGCTGTGAGTTCAAGACCAGCCTGGACTACAAAAGTGAGCTGAAGGCCATCCTGAATTGTATAGTGAGACCCTATCTCAAAAAGACAGAGAGAGAGAGAGAGAGAGAGAGAGAGAGAGAGAGAGAGAGAGAGAGAAGAGAGAAGCAAGAAAAAGAAAACTGGTCCAGCTGATCCACACTAGGAGAACCACCCAGTGGAGCACTGAGTCATGGGTGAAACAAGTAATTTTTATTTTAATCCAAGCATTCTAAGTTGGTTCATTGTGCAGCCACAGCTAATGGATACATGAGGCAAAAGTCTCTGCTGTGTTCACCCGACATGCAGTCTCTGGAGAATAAAATATGCTTTTAAATACAGTATGACCTGTTAACTTTAGTATCCATTTTTCTATTTAGGAGCAGTCACTGATCCACAAAAGCATCTGTTTGGAGTTGAAACTGCTACCACAAAGAATCCATTCAAACATATTCATACCTGCATTTAATCACACCATCAGAGCCACTTTGAACCCAGAAGGACAGTAATCTATGTACCATCAAACATATTATCACTGTCATATATATCTTTATATAGTAAATGTCAATAAATAAAGCACTCTTTGGAAAGATAAGATGCTCCTCAAGTCTTATTGGGAATGTCATTTTGTAGAACATCTATTAGTATCTCTTATTAGAAAAATAGAACATTATCTCTTTATGCCATCATTGTTCTTAAAGACCACTCAAAAGCATCAAAATATCACAACACATTTTATTTAATGACTTAAATTTAAAACATTGCATGCCTTATTGCACTCATTCTTTGGGCACTTGGATAACACTACTGGCTGGGGAGTACTTA
>PVKN010042104.1:0-10441 GCA_004027915.1 Capromys pilorides
CAAATTCAAAGCAAATCATGAGTCCAACTTAGAGGCTAGAGTGTTGTGTATCATATGTATGAATCTGTAATGAATTCACAGTACTCACATGGTATTTGAATATATACAAAAATGTCAACTAAGACAAAGTTTCCATGGTAGTAAAGAATTACTAAGAATAAAATGTAACATAAATACTGGAATGGCAAATGTATGACCAGAACTTCTAACAGTTTGGGGATAGGATATTGCACAAAGTTCTAGCATGTCGTGTGCATGGACAGTGTCTATGATGCTTACTGGTGCCAGGTGTCACTTGTGGGACTGAGCTACTGCTATTTCCTTGATATCCATCCTATAGACCCAGACAGAATAATGACCCACAGGGTGCAAGAGAAGTCCATTTGTAGAATATTCGGATGGAAATATTTTGCTGCTGTACACAAAGGAATAGTTGAAAGACTGCTGTCGTGTACCTTTTTCTCCTGTGTTTGTTTGCCCTATTTGGTGTGTTCTTTCCATTCTCCTTCATGCAGTTGTGGTCATTTTGATCCTTCTCTAGAATATCTTTCAGTAAACTGTGGAGGGTTGGCTTTGTCATCTTGAAATTCTTTAGTTGTTCATTGTTGTGGAAGTATTTCACTTTTCCATTGAACTTGAAAGAGAGTTTTGCAGGATACAGCAGGCTGGGTTGGAATTTGTTTTTCTTGCAAGACTTGAGTTACTTTGCTCCATACTCTTGACTTGATGGTTTATAAAGAGAAATCTGTTGTTATTTTAATGGGCCGGCCGGCCGGCCTGCCTGCCTCCCTTCCTTCCTTCCTTCCTTCCTTCCTTCCTTCCTTCCTTCCTTCTTTTCTTCCTTTATTTTCACGTCAGATGGGTAATGTGCCACATTGTAACAAGGTTTGAGGGAGCACATTTCATGCATAAGGCATGAACACCCAATCATCATGCTCATGAACCGAAGGATCAATGGGTTTTCCTTTAAGTGTAATCTGCTTCTTTTCTCCAGCAGCTTTTAGTATATTGTTTCTGTGCTGAATGTCTGGGATCTTGATTATTGTATGTCTGGGTGTGGTTTTAATTGGGTTGATGCTATTTGGAGTTCTATATGCTTCAGTTACCTGAGTCTCAGATTATTTTCCCATATTTGGGAAGTTTTCTGCTATTATTTCTGCCCATATTTTTATATCATTTGTATTAACTTCTTTCTCATTGATGCCTATTAGTCTAATGTTATTCATCTTTGCATCATCTTGCAGATGTTGAATTGTTTTTTCCTGCATTCTAGTTGATTTTAAGAGCTCTTTTTTTACCTTTTCATTAGCTGCAATTAGACTTTAAGGTCTGAAAGTCTATTTTCACTTTAATTGAAATGGTTTTGCCAGCTTGTGATTGAGATTTTAATTTCCTGTATAGCACTTTTTTTTTAAATTTTATTTATTTATTTGCTTGTTGTGTTTGTTTGTTTCTTTATTTATTCATTTTGTGGCTGGCTCAGCCTGCCCTGGTGGTGGCACTGGCACAGCATGTGGTGCCGGGAATCGAACTGCAGTCCCCGCAGTTGCCTGAGCCCTCCTAAGCAGGCGCTTTAGACCACTGAACCATCTCGCCGGCCCCTGTATAGCACTTTGAGTCTGCTTCATACATTCTATTACTTTACTGCTCATTCAAGGATTCTATCATTTTTCTTTTATTTATTTATTTATTTGTTTGTTTGTTTGTTTGCTTGCTTGTTGTGTTTGTTTGTTTATTTATTCATTTTGTGGCTGGCTCAGCCTGCCCTGGTGGTGGCGCTGGCGCAGCATGTGGTGCCGGGGATCGAACTGCAGTCCCCGCAGTTGCCTGAGCCCTCCTAAGCAGGCGCTTTAGACCACTGAACCATCTCACCAGCCCTCCATCATTTTTCTATTCTCCTCTTTTTTTTAAGTCAGTGTCTTTTTTTAGAAGCACTTAGTACTTTTATTATAGCTATCATTTCTTTTTTTTTTACTTCAGAAATTATTTCTGATTTGATTTCCTCTATACCTTTCTGCAATTGTCTCTTTTCTTCAGATGCTATTATTTCAGAGATTTCCAATTTCCTGTATGCTCTTGTCTCCTGCATTTGTTCTGGGTGGGTTTGTGGCCTGGGAGCACATTTTGCGCCTTCTCGTCATTTTGTATAGCCCTACCTTCTTACATTTGGTGTAGCGCTTTGGTAGGGTTCTTGCCTTAGCACCAGATTTGGCTCTACCAAGTTCAAACTTATCCAGGTGGGTGTGGCTTGGGTCTGGCTGTTGTGCTCCACTTCTTCCCTCTGTAGCCCTTGGAGGTGAGCCTGCTGTGCCATTCTGGCAAGATGTTCTGCTGCTGGATGAGCTGGTGGGTCTTGTCTCTAGCCTCTCTGCAAGGAGTTCTACCACAGTTTTCCATACTGGGCCGGTCTGATGGATGAAATTCCACTCATATGCCAGGCTTTGTTGCTGTGTCGAATGAGTTTCCTCCGTGCCGTGAGCAGTCTCATTCACATGCCAGGCCTGGTTGCTGGGTCGAATGAGTTTCCGACAGGCCCAGGGCAGTCTCACTCACAGAACAGACCTGGTTCCTGGGTCAAATGAGTTTCTGGCGGGCCCAGGACAGTCTCGCTCACACACTGGGCCTGCTCGCTGGGTCGAACGAGTCTCTGGAGGGCCCAGTGTGGTCTCACTCACACTCCGGGCCTTGTTGCTGGCTCTAAATCCTGAGGTATAATCTTGTTCACTCTTTCTTCCAATGTGCCCAATTGAACCATAGTCTGTGAGTCTCTGACCATTTTGCAATTGGTTCTTGCTCTTGGAGGATTCCATTTCCACTGGTCCAGATGTGTTGACACAAAATTACCCCCTTTGTGCCTCAGGTTTTGGTAAACTGGCCTGGCGTCCATGTGGCCAGGCAATCCTGGGGGAACCTGTCAAATAGGCCCCGACTCTTGAGCTGCTTTGTGATGAGAGATGAGGCGTGGGATCTCTGAGAGGAAGCTAGGCCAGGTTGATAGGGCCTCAGCTTCTGTTCACTACCACCATCCCTCATCTCCCACCCCCTACTCCATATCCCACATCCTCCACCCACCACTGCACCTCTGACCCACTGGCCTGTGCCCAGGGCCTGTGAGACAAACTGCAGAGCTTTTTCTCAGAGGCTGAGGGCCTAGATTATACAAAGGTGGTGAAGCGCGCCCTCCCCACCCCCCCACCCCCAAGTGACAGGGCTTCACTCAAGGTCCTAGCGTTTGTGTTCGCGTGCGCGCGTGCGTGTGTGCATGTGTGTGTGTGTGGTGTGTGTGTGTGTGTAAGTACTGTCTTCTCAATGACTCTGTGGTCTGGATTTGCCTTGCTGAAAATTCCAACTGGATGAAAATTACCCTTTTAATTTCTTTACTGAGACTTCTTCTGGAGCAGTGACTCAACCTTTTTATCTTTGGTGTCCAAGTGTCATCAGAACAGAACCACATGGAAACAAATCCCAAAAGCTAGAAGAGCACAGTAATTAAGGGATATTCATTTATTTATTTATGATACCAGGGATTGAACTCAGGACCTTGCTTTTGCCAGGCAAGTGTTTATTTTACAGAGCTATCTCCTTGGCCCAGGTCAACTACTTTTGTGTCCCACCTCTGAGTGAGGCCAGTGCTGTTGTTTCTGTGCCTGGCTTATTTTGCTCAATGTAAGGAATATTTGTAGTTGCAATAAAGAGACCAAGAGAACTTAAATTAAAAAGAAAAGGAAATTAATGGTGGCGAGAGGATCAGAGTCAAGAGCACAGGCTTGCTTTATGCACTCCTTGCTGGACCTGAAGTGTGATGCATGGAGCTGTGCTTGGCAGTCTGAGCTGCCTCCGGTGGTGGGAGGCTGGACTGGGAACAAGGTAAGGTTATTTAGGGGGATAGATTTTTTTTTTCCCTGGCATCAGAGTAGAGATAAGGAAGTTTCCTTTGAAAACTGAAATGTTTTCTAGATTATGAATAAGTCATCATGATTTAAGTGATAGGTACTTTTAAGAGGTTCCTCTGGCTATTGTACTGAGAATTAAAAGTGGCAAGAGGTGTTGGGAAACAGCATGGAGACTGGGTGGTCCGTGAGAGATGCTCTGAAAGACAGTGATAGTTTTGATAAGTTGCTAGCATAAGTGATGAGAAGCATTTGGATGTGGTATATATTTTGAAAGAAGACCCTGAAGGATTTGCTGATGGCTTGGGAGTAAGGTGTGAATAAAGAATGGTGCTACAGTTCTTGGCTTAATCTATGCAGAAGATGGAATTGCCATGAACTGAGATGGGGAATACAATGGAAAAGGCATGTTGGGGACATTAGCAAAGAAAGTAGGGTACTTGTGTTCTGAGAATGACAAGTAGAGTAGAAACACTGTTAAAGGAGAGGGTGGGTTGTGGAGCCAGTCACAAAGTGAGGGGTGCAGGGTTGTGCACAGAGATCTACCAAGTGCAGCTGGGATGTCCTTGGTCCCAGGAAGGGGGTGAGCATTGGGCATGGGCATCACCCGGGAGGTGCTCAAGGTCTCCTGGCTGCCTCAGTTCTCAGTGAGGCAGGAGCCAGTGTCATCAGCTGAGGGACGAGAGGAATGCAAAGGTCAGAGGTGTGACTGAGAGAACTAGAGTACTGGTAAGAGCCCCATGTGGGCGGAGGAAGTCACCTGTGTTTGGGATGCCGGGGAGGAACCTCCCGGTACTCCCTGCTAGCCAAGATCTTTGTGCCCAAGCTGCCTGCCTTCCTCTGAGAGGTCTCATCTGCTTTGTGACAAAGGTCTGTGTGGGAGTATTTACATTGAGTTTGGAAAATTACATATAGAAAAGAACTGGTGTCTCAATTCATACAAATGCTTATGATGTAGTCTGGGATGTAGCTTGATGGAAAGGCCCAGGGTTCAAGCCCTAACGCTGAAAAAACACGAAGTTTTAGGAAGTTACTTCCAATTTTGTGTTTCATGTGGTGGAAGGTATAACTTCAGCGTAGACTGTTTCTCATATTTTAGTCCAGTAAACTTGGGTGATCAGTGTGTGCCAGGCATACTCTAGATAAGCAAAACAACATTCTTACTCACATAGAAACTTGCTGTGTGCTATTTGGTCATATATGTGGCGGGGGGGGGGGGGGGGTAACCCTGCTATGCAGTGAATGTGGAAAGGGTGTCCTGTTTCACAAGGGCTGAGCTGGGAAGATTTTCCGAGTCAGTAGCATGAACAGGTTGCTTCCAACAAAGCAAGCACAGCATCGCTTTCCCAGCCACGCTCAGGGGCCAGCTTACCAGCGTTCATTCTGTGTTACTGTCGTGCAGGGATTCACATACAGAAGGGGTTAGAGCTATACTGCTTGGTCTTCTGGCTTCTCTCTGTAGGACAGTTATGAGCACTGCCCCTGGTGGGGAGGCAGCCTTCCTCACTAGCTTCCCTGTGTTGTTCCATAATTGCCTTCTTCTGAAGTGGGCACGTTTGTAGTTGTTCTTAACTTCATTAGGTTCTGATTATTGTGTTATTCAGAAGTAATGACTTTTTTTTATGAAATGGGAACTATCTGCATATATTACCATATGTTAGAAGTCATACATGTTACAAATAGTCCAGTGAGGAAAAATCTTGTGAAAACATGGAAGTCTTAAGTCCTAGTCTGTTTGGGCTGCTATCACAAAATGCCATATACTGTTGGCTTAGAAACAAAAGGAATTTGTCCCTTGAGGTTCCAGATCTTGGAAAGGACAGGCCCAAGTGCTGGCTGATTTGGTGTTCAATGAGGGCCCATATCCCTATTCATTAGTGGAGTCCTCTCACTGTGTTTTTGGGGTGGGTGGGCCAGGCATCTTTATGGCGTCCTAGTTAAGGGCCTTCATTCCACTCGTGAGGATTCCCCTGGTGATGGGCTCACCCTTCAGCAGCCACACCGCCTGATAGCTCAGCTTTGCTGATTATGTTTCCCCTCATCCCTGGGGTGCAGAGACCCACCCTTCCAACTGTGTGCTGGAGGATGGAGGAACAATGTCACAGGTGTCAGGAGGAGGAGGAGGGTCCACAGAGCCAGAGTCTGAGGCTAGAGGAGATCAGGAGCGTCTGGGAACCAGCAAAGGGGCTGAAGTGACAGAAGGGAAGAGACTGTTAAAGAGAAATGGCCTGAGAGCTCTCAGGAAAGCCAGATTCCATTTGTAGGCCTTGACTTTCATTCTGAGTAAGATGAGGGGTCCACAGTGGGATTTTGAGCAGAAGAAAGTCTTGATCTCGCTCATAACTGAGAGAGCGCACTCAGGCTCAGTGTTTCGTGGGACCATGGCTGGGAGTGATGTGGCTGGAGGAACCAAACTGGGCAGATCATTTTGGAGGAAGCTGGCAAGGAGGATTCTTTTGTGGAGTTTGAGAGGGCAGAGGCAACAGGAAATACTGTTGGGCAGAATGGAGGATATGAAAATAGTTAAGAAGGGCAGAGATGTTTGCTTAGAGCTCCTGTGGGGAGTTACCACTGAGAAGAGCAGGTGTGAGGTGAGGGACGGCTAAATGCCAGGAGCTTGATGTGTTCCCTTTTATAGGCTGTGCAAGTGGGAAACTGAACCGCAAACTGTTCCTTAGGAATGCAGAACTAAGAGCATTTGACAGAGGGCATGGACGTAGCTCAGCCACACAGCATCTGCCTGGCAGGCGTGAGGCCCTGAATTTGATTCCTGGTACCAAAAAAAAGCAATAGATGGAGGGACGAGGACATAAAAAAAATTAAAATATGGCTCCTCTCAAGGAGTATGACCCTGCAGACGTGGACTAATGAACATCAAAATTCTTAGACTTGAAGGATTACAGAATCCATGATAGCCTAAAGCATTTGCTTATCCTGAAAGGTCCAGAAGTAACCCCTCTTGGACAGTGCTGGAGAAACCAGGCCCCCTATGGCATCTTTCTTTAAAACATCATGGTCTTTTCTCCAGGACAGTGGAACAGCTGCAGCTCTGCTCACCACGAGGTCAGATTTGGGAGTGTCTCCGTTGGCTCAGCCGTGTGGGGAATTTTTCAGGCACTCACTGGCACCATTTTTCCATCATCCCTTTGACTTCATTAGTTATCTTTTTTTTTTTTTTTAATTTTATTTATTTTTATTTATTTATTTGTTTGCTTGTTGTGTTTGTTTGTTTCTTTATTTATTCATTTTGTGGCTGGCTCAGCCTGCCCTGGTGGTGGCGCTGGCGCAGCATGTGGTACCGGGGATCGAACTGCAGTCCCCGCAGTTGCCTGAGCCCTCCTAAGCAGGCGCTTTAGACCACTGAACCATCTTGCCGGCCCCTTCATTAGTTATCTTGATGGCTAAGTACTCTTAGTTGCTTTTTTCACTCTTTGCTTTTAGAGGGTGGCCTGTTTTAATTTCAGTGTGGCAGCACTATTGGATGAAAGTAGGTGGAATACTGTGTGTCTCTTACCTGTTTAATATGGGGTGTTTTTTGGAAACCATACTATGGTTAGATTTGAAATCAGTAGAACATTTCATTTTTAGAATAAAGACAAATGGTGGCCCCATCTGTGTGAGGGGCTTATCAGGTAGAGAGTGGGCCTACTTTGTGTTGCCTTAAGCGGCAGAGCATTGCTTAGCAGCAGAAGAGAGAGCCTCTGTACAGTTGGTCGTGTCCCACAGTGGAACAGGGCACTTCTCGATGCAGGGACTGTGGGGCATATCCAGAGAAGTTGGAGGGTACTGGGGTGTTGAAGGGATTCTGCATTATGTGGGTGAGATAGTTTTGAAGTTCCCTCTAGAAAGAAAGATAGCAACAATGGCATTATTTTTCTTCTCACTGAACCAGGGGTGCCACGTGGGAGTGGAGCATTGTAGACTAACAGTCCCCCAGGTGCCGCTCATTTCTTTATTAGCTGTATCAGGCATGTAACTTTGGAATCACTGCAAGACCAGGATAAGCTTCTGTGTATGTTTTGGACAGAATAGGCTTATGCATAATAATTACATTGTATGAACTGCTATTGCACATTAGTTTATATTGCATATTCTTTGCCACAGGAGAAATAATTAGACAAATTAGGCAGTAATTAGATAAGTTACATACCTACTGCTCTCAAAGATAGTCACAAGTTGGATATGGTGGTGCATGTCTATAATCACAGTTACTTAGGGGACTGAGGCAGGAGAGTTGCAAATTTAGTGACAGCTAGGGCACCTGAGGTGCATGCTTACAGCAGCACAACCATGATAGCTGAGTCTTGGAAGCAGCCCATGTGTCCATCAGGATGTGAGTGGATAAAGAAAATGTGGTCTTTGCAACCGGTGGAGTGCTACTCTGCTAAGAGCGTAGACTTGAGTCAGCTATGGAAAAATGGGTGCACCTGGAGGCCAGAATATAGGATGAAGTGTGAATCAGACACATTAGCTGAAATATGGCATGACTTCTTTTGTGTGAGAAACCCAAAGTCTAAATAAATTAAGGAGCAAAATAAAAGATCGGTAAGATCAAACAGGAAATAGTTTGCAAATGAGAAGGGGACAAAGAAGTGGAGGTGGGAAGGAAAGGAGGCATGCAAAGAGCGGGCTGCGCTGTGTACCTGTTCCGAGTCTGCGCAAGGAATGTGCTCACTAGTGCTGTATCCATGTGCTAATACAAATGAAAAGTAAAATAAAAACAGGTGGAGGATGTAGCTGCCTCGCCCAGACTCACTGTGCAGGAAACACTGGACCCAAGCACTGGAACTGCAAAAACAACACAAAAAGCACAACTTGTGTCACCATCCAACTGCATATTAAATATGTCCAAGACTAGTGCACTACCTATGTATTTCATTTCTGTTGTGTTTGAAAATTCATTTTGGCACCATTTATATTTTACAGGATCGAAGCCTTTTCCACGCTATGGGTACAAACCCTCCCCACCCAATGGATGCGGCTCTCCACTGTTCGGCGTTCATGTAAATACTGGGTTCTATCTGCTAACTTTCCTCGCTGGGGGATCTGAGATTGTCAGTAATGTAGGACTGGTTGTGTTTGCTCAGCTTCACACACAGCCTCTTGTAATAGTGATTGGGTTTTTTTTTTTGTTTTGTTTTTTTGGTGGGACTGGGGTTCAAACTCACGACCTTGCACTTGCCAGGCAGGCACTTGTGCCACGTAGCTATCTCCCCAGCCCCTAGTGATTGGGTTTGTTGCTTTCTTTTTTAAATTTTTTTTCCCCTTGTTACTTATTTATGTATTAGATTCAGGGTCTCACTACACCGTTCAGACTCATGGTAATCCTCCTGTCTTAGCCTACCCAGGGTTGGGATTGCAGGTGTGTGCCGTCAAGCCTGGTTTTGAGGTTGGGATGGCATGTCTGAGGTTCCAGGGCTGGTGTGACATGCAGTACCAAAACTTGTGTCCTTGCGCTTGCCAGGCAGGTGCTTAGACCGCTAAGCTATCTCCCCAGCCCCCTGCTGCTTTTTTGGTAAAACATTTAATAACTCATAGCAAAATGGGATAGTTAAGGTTTTGTATTTGAATGCTGTTCATGTTAATACTATTTAAATTATATTTCACTGTGTCCAGAGCACAATATAAGTTTAAAGTACAGAAGTAATACTACCTAGGGGAGAAAGCGGAGATAAGCATATTTTCTGTATTAAGGAAAGGCAAAGGCAGGTGGCAGTGTGTGGTTGTTGGCAGGCTGGACATGAGCCAGTAACTATGAGAAGATTGTGAACAGATTCCCGTACACAGGGGTTTTGTGAGTTAAAGATAAGTTATAGATTCAAAGTAATGGTATCTTTAAAGAATAAATAGGTAAGGCCTAAATGCAAAGAACAGAGTTTGAGTTGTGGATGCTTAGCACTTTCGTGTGGCTTTTCACATAAAGCACACTTTTTTTGGAGGAAGGGTACAGAATATTGTTAAATATTCAAAATCATACTAACCCTTTGGATGATTTTAACTATCCTCTGTTTTTGAAACTACAATATGTTCCATGTTTGAAAAATTGGATGTGCGTTTGTTACCAGTGAATGACTGAGCATCTAGCCCTGCACAGTAGGGAAGAGTGAGCAGTGGAGTGCCAGTCACGGGTGGGTTGGCGCGGGTGCTGTGGAGACTTAGCTGGGCATGGCGAGCCCAGCACTTGGGAGGCCGAGGTAAGGGGACTGCCTTGCGATCAAGGCCAGCCGCACCTGGTGAGTGCTGGACAGCCTGAACTTCCTCGTGAGGCCCTGTCTCAAAAAAAGAGGGCTGGGGAGCCATCTGACACGGGGATGTTTGTAGGCTGAAGCAGCCTCTGGGGTTTCCCAGGCGGCACTGTTGTGTGTTTCTGTAAGGCTGCTTGCACACAGTGCCTGAGCTGAGGCCCTTTGACCCCACTGACCACAGCGCACCCCAACGCCCCTTACAGCTGAACATCGGCATCCCTTCCCTGACGAAGTGCTGCAACCAGCACGATCGGTGCTACGAGACCTGTGGCGAGAGCAAGAACGACTGCGACGAGGAGTTCCACT
>PVKN010042105.1:0-10441 GCA_004027915.1 Capromys pilorides
GAAGTGTTTGAGAGAGAGAGAGAGAGAGAGAGAGAGAGAGACAGACAGACAGACAGACAGAGACAGACAGAGAGACAGAGGAGAGAGATGGGAGAAGGGTACTGGGAATTGAACCCAAGGCTTCACACTGAGCTACACCCTCAGCCCTATTTAAAGATGTGTTTTTTGGTACACATGTATAATAGTGTTCTGGATTTATACAAACACATTAACATTAATTATCTCTCTTGCTGAACAAGTTCACTGTTCTCTACTTTTAATTTACTTCCAGTTGATGTTTATTTCTTTTATTTTTTGTGGTATTTGGGATTGAACCCAGGATTTTCTCACTGAGCTACATCTCCAAACTCTTTTTTGTGAGACAAGGTCTTGCTATGTATTTCAGGCTGGCCTGGAACTCAGAGCAATCTTCCTGCCTCAGACTTGAGGGCTGGGCTTATAGGCATGAGCTACCATGCCTGGTCACAGCTCTACATTCAAATTTTTATGTTAAGTTAATACGTGTTATATAAATTTCTACATATAACATAGAAAAATAAACATCAAGTGACTCAAATTATGAATACCAAAACATATGGCTCCTTATAAGAAATTATCCAGGGCTAGGGAGATAGCTAGGTGGTTGAAATGCCTGTTTGGCAAGTGCAAATGCCCAGCTTAGATCCCTGTTACTGCATTCTGTGCCAGCCTGCACTGAAACTGGGTGTGGTGGTGGACACCTATGATCCCAGAGCTGTGAAGACTGAGACAGGAGGATCACTAGGAGTCCAAGCTACTGTAGTGAGGCCCTGTACTAAATAAATAAAAAGATTTCTTTGTTTTGTGGGACCGGGGTTCAAACTCACGACCTTGCACTTGCCAGGCAGGCACTTGTGCCACGGAGCTGTCTCCCCAGCCCCCTAAAAAGATTTAAAAAAAATTTTAAACACTCAAAAAAAGAAAGAAAGAAAGAAAGAAAGAAAGAAAGAAAGAAAGAAAGAAAGAAATTATCCTCTGGTCTTCCTGGAAGAGGTTGAAGTATGTGATGTTCCAGAGAACTCAAATTGTCTTAATTCTTAGACACTTCTTTTACAATTCTCTTCTTTTACCTTCCCTATTACATGGTTTTATAATGTTATTTCTCTTTTCACTGAATGTCAGTTGAAACAGTGTTGTGTTTTATTTGTTTTTGTGGGACTGAGGACTAACGCCTGGGCCTTCACACTGAGCTACATAATGCAATCTTTTTCTAATTTTTTGAGACAAGATCTCACCAAGTTGCTAAATTGCCTAGGCTGAGCACTACTTGTGATCTTTCTGTCTTAACCTCTCAGAGTGCTGGAATTACAGGAATACACTACCCCAGCCTGGCTTTTATTTGTTTCTGTTTTGAGATAGAAGTCTATGTCGACCCAGGCTCTCCTCAACCTAGAAATCTTCTTGCTTTAGCCTCCTAAGGACCTTCGATTACAGGTGCATACCATTTAAAGCTATCCTTTAGCTGGGCACAAGGACATACAGCTCTAATCCTCACACTCTGGGAGGCTAAGGCAGAAGAATCACAAATCTAAGGTCAGCCTGGGCAATCTGGTGAATAATGAGCTAATTTCAAACTACAAAATTTTTTAAAAAAGCTGGAGATGTAGCTCCCTGTAGAAGCCTTGTGTATAATCCTCAATATGAGAGAGAAAGGAGAGGAAAACAGAGGCAAGGGGAAGGGAGAAAAGGAGAGGGGAAAGACAGAGAGGCTTCCCCCACCCCTGTAAGTACTAAAGATTGAACCCAAATGTCATGCTAGGCAACCATTCTTTTTTTTAAAAAAAAAACTTTATTTATTTATGTTATGGCCGGCTCAGCTTGCTCTGGGAGTGGGGCTGGCGCAGCATGTGGTGCTGGGGACTGAACCATGGTCCCTGCAGTTGCCTAATCACGTGCTTTAGACTGCTGAGCTATCTCACCAGCCCTAGGCAACCATTCTTAGGTTGAGCTACATCTCCAACCCTTTTTAGTTACTGTACCCTTAGAAGTTTGTTTTTTTTTTTTCTTTTTAGGGCTGGCGAGATAGTTCAGCAGACTAAACGCCTGCTTAGACAAATGCAGGGGCCAGGGTTGGATCCCTGGCACCACATGCTGTGCCATCCCCACCTCCAGGGCAGGCTGAGTTTGCCATAATATAAAAAGCAAAGTTAAAAAAAAGCAGTAATAGAATGCAATGATACCAACAAAGAGAGCTTAACGTTTCTTTTCTTGATTTTTTTTTCAGAACTGGGGATTGAACTCAGGCCCTTATGCTTGCCAGGCAAGCACTTATTTTACTGAGCTATCTCCCCAGCCCCTCTTGAAATATTTTAATCAGCATAGCTTTGAAACACCATCCCACTAGTGCTCACTTTGGCAGCATGTATGCTAAAAATCATCCCACTAAAGCCTGGCTTATTCTAGAGGCTTGTGCATTTGAGGCCAGCCTAGGTACACAATGAGGTCAAGCCAGCCTGGACTGTGTAGCAAGAACCTGTCTCAAAAATAATAAAAGTTCGTGGCCGGGGAGACAGCTCCATGGCACATCTGCCTGCCTGGGAAGTGCAAGGTCATGAGTTTGAACCCTAGTCCCACCAAAAGAAAAAAGAAAAAGAATAAAAGTTCATCTCACAATGGGCTGGTGAGATGGCTCAGCAGTCTAAGGCACCTACTTAGGAAAGCTTAAGCAACCTCAGGGACTGCGGTTCAATCCCTGGCATCACATGCTGCGCCAGCCCCACCCCAGTGCAGGCTGAGCCAGCCATAATAAAAATAAATAAAATTTAAAAAAAAATCATCTCACTAACAAGAAGCCAATATCTCTACTCCTGTTAACAATAATCAAGTGTCAGAAAAATCTAGAACTATCATACATTAAGAGAACAAATACGTAGGTGTGGGGCACAGGCCTTTGATTCCAGCAGTCTCAGAAGCTGAAACAGGAGGATTCCAAGTTGCAGTATAATCTGGGCAACACAGTGAAACCCTCTCTCAGTGAAACCCTCTTTTGGGGAGATAGTTCAATGGCTTAAGCGCCTGCCTGGCAAGTGCAAGGTCCTGAGTTTCATCCCCCACACCAAAAACAAACAAACAAATACAACCTGCTTGGTATTACAAGTGAGTGCTCAGAGGAAAAAAAGTCTGTAATGTAGCTTACTGCAAATGCCCTAGGTTAAATCCCTAGTACCTCAAGAAACAAAACAAACAAAAACCAGGCCGGGTGTGGTGGTGCATGCCTGTGATCCTAGCACTTGGGAGGCTGGAAAGGAGGATCCTGTGAGTTCAAGGCTAGCCTGGGCAACATAAGTGAGTTCAAGATGAGCCTGAACTACAAACCAAGTCTCTGTTCCATCCATCCAACCAACCAACTAACCAACCAACCAACCAAAGAGCAGTGAGACATTTTAATTTTATTCTACTTGCTTATATAGTAGTTATCTTCATTAGTTCTAGTAAAGGTAGATCAAGCCTGTAACAACTTTAATTTCTCCTAACATTACTACATATCACTCATCAAAAGGGGAGTACAGGAAGCTATTTAATTTTTTAAACTTTGAGATAGTTCTAAGTTGCCCAGGCTGGCTTGAATTCTCAGTTCTCTTGCTTTAGCGTCCTGAGCAGGAAATACAGCCCTGAGCTTGTTTCCTGCTCAGGAACCTTATTAATATTTAGAACTAAAACTGCCCTGACATTCTGATTTATTTTGAATTTCAGATATTGCTATAAAGGACCAGCCTAAATTCCTTTGAAATGTATCTCCATTTCTTCCAAAACATATTTGTTTGTATCTTCATTCTAGACCACCAGGGTCTAGAATTCTTTAAAACTCTTCATAATTTTAGCTTTCCTAATAATTTATCAGTCTTCATGTTATCAAAATGTAACTCCTGGACAAGTAATAAATTTACAACTTTATCCTTAAATTAAGACTGAGACTGAACAGATTTGAAAACATAATTGGCAAATAATTATTGAAGGAGACAGAAACAGTGAGCAGACAAGAGAGCATTTCAATTCTTTTTTTTTTTAATTTTTATTTATTTATTTGTTTGCTTGTTTGTTTGTTTTATGGCTGGCTCAGCCTGCCCTGGTGGTGGGGCTGGTGCAGCATGTGGTGCCGGGGATTGAACCGCAGTCCCTACAGTTGCCTGAGCTTTCCTAAGCAGGCACTAGACCACTGAACCATCTCACCGGCACCAGAGCATTTCAATTCTAAATGCCATCTGTTCCCATTATCAGCTGATCTACTTCCAGGATAGGACTTAAATATATCACTGTCACTTTTCCTTAAGATGTTTTTTTTGGGAAGGATCTCAATTTGTTTTGAGAGTCTTGCTATGTAGTGTAGGCTGACCTTGAACTTGCTGTAGTTTAGGCTGTTCTCAAACTCATGGCAATCCTACCTCAGCTTTTTTTTTCTTCTTTTTTCGCAGGACCAGGGTTCAAACTCATGACCTTGCACTTGCTACGCAGGCACTTGTATCACTGAGCTATTACCCCAACCCCCTCAACCACCTTCTGTGCTGAAATTACCTGAAAATGTCAACACACCCAGTTCAATTTGTTTTATAAAGGCTACTGACCTTATTTCTCTGTAGTAAAATCTTTTAAAGAACTACAAGGGAGCACCCCAGCTGTAATCCCAACACTAAGCAGGCTGAGGCAGGAGGATTGGTGTGAGTTCGAGACCAGCCTGGGCTACAAATGTGAGCTCAAGGCCAGTCTGAACTGCATAGCGAGACCCTGTCTCAAAAAGATAAAAACAAAAGACAAAACAAAGCAAAACAAAAAAACTACAAAGGACCATCCTGATAGCTCAGTGGACTAAAGTGACAGCTTACGCAGAGCTCGGTGGCCAGGTTTGATTGCTGGCATGAGGTGCCATCCTCGCCCCTGGGGCAGCACTGCTGCAATTGAGACTGGGCATGGTGGTGCAAGCCTATAATCCCAGCACTTGGGAAGAGGAAAACAGGAGAATCACTACAAGTGAGACCCGGTAGACCCTGTATAGCCTGTCTCAAAAAAGAAAGAACGAACAAACTACAGGTTTTTCACTAGGCATTAGTATTGCCTATAATCCCAGGATTTAGGAGGCTGAGGCAGGAAGCTCATCACAAGTGAATTCAGGTACACCTGACCTACACAGCAAGACCCTGTCTCAAAAAACAACCAACCAACCAAGAAACAAAAGCAAGGGTTTTTTCACATGTCAGTTTTTAGACACACTTAATTTGGTGAAATGAACAGGTAGGAGTAAGAGCTACAGGAGAAGCACAAGTGAGGCCTTCATTGTGGGAGATCGAATATGTTCCTGAGGGTAGTCTTCACTCAGAAGTGCACAGAACCATGCACAGAGATTACACACACCCTAGGAAGGGCCCAGTAAAGTGGTAATCCCTATGGACCCAGAGAGTGGAAGCGGGGCTTTGTGCAGGGCTGGTGTTCAGATGTGAGGCTAAGATCTGGAGTGAGGCCTTCTGTACAGGAGGAGACCTTCTCCCCATTAGCTGGGCCTGCCACATGAAATGAGCTAGTTCTCCAGGGGACTGGGGTACACTGGAATCTGGAGCCTCACCCTTCTTCTCCCTCGTGTTCCCCTCTCCATCTTTCAGAGAGCAAGCTCACATTCATTGATCCTTTGTATTTTTTAAGACTTAATTTCATTAATTTCTATTCTGATGCTTGTAATTTCTTTCCTTTTATTAGTTTCAGATTTGCATTATTCTTCTGAGGACTTTGACATGCATCATTAGGCTATTTATTTGGGCAAAGAGTCTTTTTCTGTGTGTGGTATGAGGGATCAAACTCAGGATCTTGTGCTTGCCAGGCAAGCACTTATTCTATTGAGTAATCTCCCCAGCCCAGTAATCTATTTATTTGGGATCTCTTTATTCTGTATGTGCACTCATGGAAAGCATTCTTAAGAGGACAAAGGGCCAGGCATGGTGGTGCATGCCTGTAACTCAGCACTGGGGAGGCTGAATCAGAAGAATTGCTATAAATTTGAGGCCAGTCTGAACTACACAATGAGACTATCTCAAGAATGAAGCAAAGCCGGGCATGGTGGCGCACACCTGTAATCCCAGCACTTGGGAGGCCGAGGCAGGAAGATTAGTGCAAGTTCAAGACCAGCCTGGGCTACAAAAGTGAGCTCAAGGCCAGCCTGAACTGTATAGCGAGACTCTGTCTCAAATACCCCCCCCAAAAAACCAAGCAAACAAACCCCTCCTTCAAAAGAAAAGAAAAAGAAAAAGACAAAAACCAAAGGGACAAATGATGTGAGCAGATTTAGAGATAATGTGCAGGACTCATGTGGCCAGCCACTTAACTACTGTGTGCACTGCTGTACCCTCTTGTCTGGTACAGGCCCAGCATGTCACATGTCAGCTCTTAAAGCAGTATTACAAGGGTTTTTTCCAGTAATAGCCTGCTTTGCTAATGGAAACATGATTGTATTTTTTGAATACACAAAGGCATAAGCCACCATGCCTGGCTTTAGTATCTTATTCAAGGTACTTCATTAGGCAATTTAGGGAATGAGTTCACATTTAATTTTCTTTCTTTTCTTTTGTCTTTTTGAGACAGGGTCTTGCTACGCAGTTCAGGTTGGCCTAGAGCTCACTTTTGCAGCCCAGGCTGGTCTCGAACTCACACCGATCTCCTGCCTCAGCCTCCCAAGTGCCGGGATTACAGTGAGTGCTATCACACATGGCTCACACATTTAATTTTCACAAAAGCCAAAATAAGACATTTTTGTGGGGGCCAGTGGCACATCTGGGAAGATAAGGCAGGAGGATCACCATGAGTTCAAGACCAGTGTGGGACATACAGTGAGTTCATGAGCAGCATGAACAGCATAGCAAGATCCTGCCTCAAAAAGACAAAGCAACAAAAAATAGTTCCAACCCAGCTTAGGCAACTTAGGGAAGACCTATCTCAAAAAATAAAGGATGATGCATAGAGCTTAGTGCAAAGAAGCTGGGGTCAATCCCTAATACTAACAATATACACTACTACTACTACTACTACTACTATCACTAATAATAATAATAATAATAATAATAATAATAATAATGATAATAATACAGCAAAAAGTGTTGGAAATGTAGCTCAGTGGTAAAATTTCCCTAGATTTTATCCCAGGTATATACAAAAATGCATTTTTACCCTTCTAGCAATAAGGAAAATGGAGCTTGTCTCAGTTACTTTTTGCTCATTGCTGGGACAAATACTGGACACTCAAAATGAAGGAAGGAAAGGTTTATTTAGCTCACAGTTACTGGAGGTTTCAGTCCATACTCAGCTGGCTCCGAGACAGAGTAGCACATGGCAGAGAGTAATCTTTCATGGCAGCGGCAAATAGCAAGTGCAAATGGGCGAAGTAATGGCAACAACTGCAACAGAGAGCAAGTCTATCTCCCTTAAATTATATTCAGGCTATTCACCCAGGCTGGGTGTAGCACTCACATCCATAATCCCAGCCCTGGATCATGAACTAATCACAAACTGTAGAACTGCACCTCAAGGACTGCATGAAGATTTGGGGGGTGGGGGTGGACAAATACACACAAAACATAACACAGCTCAATGATGTAAAGATCACTAGGGTTGAATTAAAGCACATCCTCTTTAAAATAGTATAAGGTGGGGGCAGATATATAGCTCAGCAGGCATAAGTGCTGGCCTGGCATGGCAAGCACAAGGTCCTGAGTTCAATCCCCGGTATGGAGGCAGGGCAAAGCTACTTTAGTACTAGTGATATGGCTCAGCAGACTAAGCAACTGCTTAGGCAAGCGCAAGGACCAGGATCCCTGGTATCACAGGCTGGACCGGACCAGCCCTACCCCAGGGCATGCTGAGCCTTCATCCCACTGAGTGGGGGAGTGGTGGCACATACCCTTGACCCCAGTGCTAGGGAGGCTGACAACAGGAGGATCACTAGAGTCAGCTACATAGTGTGACCCGGTACCAAACACATAAATTTTAAACAAAAATGTATAGGGTATTTTTGAAAAATAAGAGAAAAATGCTATAATCCTAATACTTAAGAGAATTTTTATTATTTCACAATAATCTGTGTAGGGCCAGTGAGATAGCTCAGTGGTCTAAAGTGCCTGCTTAGGCAAGCTTTGGCAACCGCAGGGACCGCAGTTCAATCCCCAACACCACATGGCCCTACCCCCAGGGCCAGCTGAGCTGGCCGTAACATAAAGTTGAAAAAAACCCCACAATAATCTGTGCATTCACCCTTTCCATATTCCATTTTACTCCTTTATTACTACAGATTCTTTTTTTTTGTTTTCGATACCAGGGATTAAACTCAGGATCCTGTGCTTGCCAGGCCAGTGCTTATTCCACTGAGCTATCTCCCTGGACTCCTATTACTACAAATTCTCTGAAGTAATTATTACTGGGAAATGTTACTGTCGGGGCTGGCAAGATAGCTCAGCTGGCAAGTGCCTGCCTGGCAAGTGCAAGGTCCCAAGTCTGATCCCCAGTTTGGCAAAAAAAAAAAAAGAAAAAGAAAAAGAAGTATTACTGTAGACCCTGTCCTAAATTCATTTAAAATATAAATAATTTTATCGGAGACCATTCTTTTTTCATTTTTATCATATTGCCTTCTTAAGATAATACCAGATTTGAGAGCAAGCAACTTCTATCACAGGAGAAAAGTAACTGACCATAAAAATAAAATCAGGGGGTTGGGGAGACAGCTCCATGGCACAAGTGCCTGCCTGGCAAGTATAAAGTCGTGAGTTTGAACCCTGGTCCCGCAAATAAATAAATAAATAAATACAGCCGCTGCCAAAGAAAATCTGTGGCCTTTTTACTTTATCATAGAAAAAATAATGGCAGTAATAAAGAGGAAAGTTTAGTTTTTATCCTGTTTCAAAACTGAAAGTGCATTTATAATTCCCTAAATGTTCACATGCTTGCATTAATATTGTAGAGTTTGTTGTTGAGGATAAATGTCAAGTTTTTGTGTTTGTTTGTTTCTTTATTTATTGGCTGGCTTAGGCTGCATTAAACATGCGTGTGGGGATCGAACTGCCATCTCCTGTGCCTGGGATTACCTGTGCAGGCACTTAAACCACTGAACTAACCCAAAAGACCCCAAAAGTTGAGAAGGGTTATTTTTCTGGTTGGCTCAGGCTGCCTTAATGGTGGGTCAGGGGAAATCGAATCGCCCTTGTGTTCTTTTAATTACCAGCGTTCTGTGGGTAATTTAATAAAATAATGTAATGCACATAAAACAAAAACCCAACACATAGCACAGGCTTTTTTTTTTTTTTTTGTCTTTTTGTGACAGGGTCTCACTATGCAGTTCAGGCTGGCCTTGAGCTCACCCAGGCTGGTCTTGAACTCACACCAATCCTCCTGCTTCATCTTCCCAAGTGCTGGGATTACAGGCATGCGCCACTGCACCCACTTACAGGTTTTTTTCTATTAATTTATTTTTAACGCACAGGCTATGAAGTCAGGCCAGGGAATCTTACAGTTATGGGCAAGGCTCAATCTTTCTTGATTAGCTTCAATTTCCTTTTTTTTTTTTTTTTTTTTTGTCTTTTAGAGACAGGGTCTCGATATGCAGTTCAGGCTGGCCTTGAGCTCACTTTTTTTTTTTATTTATTTGTTTGCTTATTTATTTATTTATTTATTTTATGGCTCGCTCAGCCTGCCCTGGTGGTGGGGCTGGCACAGCACGTGGTGCCGGGAATCGAACCGCAGTCCCTACAGTTGCCTGAGCTTTCCTAAGCAGGCACTTTAGACCACTGAACCATCTTGCCGGCCCCTTGAGCTCACTTTTGTAGCCCAGGCTGGTCTTGAACTCACACTGATCCTCCTGTCTCAATCTCCCAAGTGCTATAGGATTACAGGTGTGCGCCCCCATGCCCAGCTAATTTCCTCATCTTTTAAAAACAGGTTAGGGCTGAGGAGATAGCTCAGTAGAATAAGTGCCTGCCTGGGAAGCACAGGGTCCTGAGTTCAATCTGGGGTACTGCAAAAAAAACAAAAAAGAGAGAGACCACTAAAAAAGGTTAATACTCTGGGAGCTGGGGAGATAGCTCAGGGGCACAAGTGCCTGCCTAGTAAGTGCAAGGTCCTGAGTTTGATCCCTGGTTCCAAGGAAAGAAAGAAAAGAAAGAAAGTCCCAATACCTGGGAGGCTGAGGCAGGAGGATCGATATGAGTTCAAGACCAGCCTGGGCTACAAAAGTGAGCTCAAAGCCAGCCTAAACTGGGCCGGCAAGATGGTTCAGTGGTCTAAAGCGCCTGCTTAGGAAAGCTCAGGCAACTGCAGGGACTGCAGTTCGATCCCCGGCACCACATGCTGCGCCAGCCCCACCACCAGGGCAGGCTGAGCCAGCCACAAAATAAAGAAAGAAAGAAACAAAACAAACACAACAAGCAAACAAATAAATAAATAAAATAAATTAAAAAAA
>PVKN010042106.1:0-10436 GCA_004027915.1 Capromys pilorides
GAGAAAAGAGGGGAAAGATTGGGAAAATTTTCACAGAGGGAAAAAACAGTGTAATTAGGATGGTTGGCAGGAACTGAATATTTATTGCAGTGGGACAAAAAGAAAACACAAGTCGGTTGCAGAAATAGGAAGACAAATTTGAAATGACAATATCATGATTCTGATAAGATGAAATAAATCTCTCAAAGTCTAAGTCCTTAAAGAAGCTAGAGACTTATTACTCTCCTTTTTGGAAGAGGAAATAGAGCTACTTTCTATTTTTATTCATTTTCTAGAGCTTTTTTATGATAGAGAATATGGATGAGGGACATAAATGTCTCACAGCTCTGGAAGCCAGACGTCCAAGACCAAACCATTGGCAGAGCTATTGACCCCTTCCTCAATTCTTAGGCAACTTTCCTTCTTTACCTGTTCTAGCTTTTGGAAGTAACATGCTTTCCCCAATTTTAGATGTGTCACCCTAATTTTGCCTCTATCTACACCCAGTGCCTTCTTGTGTCTGTACCTCCATGTAGTCATGTTCTCTTTGTGTCTCTGTCCATTTATAAAAAATATTAGTCATGTTAGACCAAAAGCCCACCTTACTCCAATGTTACCATTTCCTAACAAGGAGTGCAGCGTCCCTATTTCTGAATGAGGTCCTATTCTGTGCAACTGGTAATCAAGACTTCAACATATCTCTTTGGGGTTCATAATTAGATCCATACTGTTATCCTTTCAGTCTCAACTTTGGTATTATTCTTTGTTATCTGTATCAAGATATTTTAATTTCATGTTAGCAATGATTTGTTCCTTAGATTGTATGGATACTGGGAATTGTGTAAAGAAAACAAATGTAAAGTCCTATGTATTTACATCTTCAGATTAGTAAACATTTCTTGCTTTAAAACATAAATAATATCTGCACTAGTCAGCTTTTTGTTACTGTAACAAACTGAAAATAAGCAAATTAATAAGGCAAAAGGTTCACTTTAGCTCATCATTTCAGAGATTTTAGACCACAGTCCCTAAGCCCACTGCTTTTAAGCCTATAGTAAATTAGTTTCATGGAAGGAGAACATGGATCATCTTATGGCAACCAGGAAGCACAATGTCCCTTTCAAGTGCAAACTGCTTAGAGCTAACTTCCTCCCACTAGGCTCCACCCATTAAGATTTCACTACCTCCCATTAGTGCTATAGTCAAGTACAAACCCTTCAACAGATGGACCTTTGGAGGATACTTACCCAGACCTTAGCAAAGTCCTAGAATAATAATGGTTATTCTATCTATCTATCTATCTATCTATCTATCTATCTATCCATCCATCCATCCACCTCCCTGACAAAATGGACATCTTAATCCCTGCTTCTTGGTTTTTCTGAATCAGAGAAAAACTCAAGCAAAACAAACAAAAAAAATCAGTTAAAGCCTGCTATATAATTTCAGGTCAGAAATTTGCAAGATAAAATCCAATATACTAATCAGGTTCAGACTTTCCAATCACAGGAAACTGTCCCTTTATCTTTTACTACACCAGGCAGATGGAGGATGTTAGTTTTGACTAGACATGCCTGGGGATAAGCCAGCTACTCAATTTAAACATGCAGTTAAACATGGAGTTAGCAGCATTTGGCAGACTGTATTTTCCAAAGATAGCCACAGGAAAGTCTATCCATTCTACTTATTTTACTTAGAATGTGATGCTCAAAGAGAGATGGAGCTCCTGGTCCCCTCTCTTCCTTATGCACAAGGGCATGGTGGCCAGATGACAATGGACAGAATGCTCTGGAAGCACAACTTAGTGACTTCTAAGACACTCATGGAAGGTGATCCAGCTTTTGTCTTGGTTTCCTTTCACTTTTTCTTCTCTCCTCTCCACTCTCCTTCTTCCTGCTCTGATTCTCTTCCAGTAAACTCATCTTTGGAACCCAGGACACAAGTAGAGTCCATCCATGGGTATTTGAACCAGCTTCTCCAGTTAATCGTTGGTCAACAATTATCATTAACCTGTGGTCGGGTGTATAAAGCAGCTCATGGACTCTTCCCAGAAAGGGCCTAAAAGTAAAGGTAAAATGTTCCTTCCGTGTTCTATGAATATCTCTGTCCAGCATAATGCATGAGATTAACGTGTGTTTGATATTAAATTTTAAAGTAAAGTAACTTACTACCAAGCCATCATAACTGGAATGCCATATATGCTGCAAAACAACATGATGCTAGGCTCAGCTCTCTGGTGTCCTGTTTCTTCACGTTACTAAAATATTGCCTCTGAGAAAGACAAACTTTTAGAAGCAACAAGGAAGGATTAGTAATCCTTAAAGGCATTTCAAATTTAAGAAGTTTCAGGCTGCCAACATTGAACAGAAGTGTTTCTCATTTTAGCATGCTATGCCTGGCTACTACTCCTTAATCTGATAGGGATTAGGCAAATACTTAATGCCCTTAAAACTAATGAACATCAGTTTCGTCTCTGATGAGCACATAATGGAGTCATCACTTTTACAAAGGAAGAGTTTTGCAAAGGTGATGCTAATTTTCTGGATTGCAAACTTGTCGAGATCATAAACTTGTTGGGATAGGTAGCATACTCTTAACATATTACTGGTCAGAGTATAGTTTCTATCTCACTCTCTCCCTCACATCTTATCTTCCTTCCTCTCCTTCATTCCCTCCCTTTCTCTTCATCTCATCCTCCTTTCTTATTTCTTGTCTTTCTTTTTCTGTGGCTTCTACCTGTATATACATAGGAGAAACACAGGAAAGAGTTAAAGAAATAAATTCATTTTTATTAAAATGGTACGCGTGTGTTGTCCAGTTGACTATTAGCTACATGTGGATCTCAGAATTTCCCCTATCCTCTCTGAGTGTTACTGAGCTTCTCAGTAGAAGCAACACATTGATCTTAAGCTCTTGTTTTCGATGTATGAAAGTTCCTAATTAGGTGCAATGATCTGTTAGTATGAGATTCAATAGCTCACTTTAAATCAATGAGCTTGACATCTCCGAGGTTATATCATCAGAGAAGCATAGAATAACTCTTTAAAATGCAGGACTGGTGAGATGGCTCAGTGGTCTAAAGCGCGTGTGTCGGAAAGTTTAGGCTCACTACAGGGACCACAGCTCGATCCCAGGCACCACATGCTGCGCCCCACCCCACCCCCACCCCCAAGGCTGAGCCAGCCATAACACAAACAAATACATGAGGTTTAAGAAAATAAAATAAAATAAAAATAAATAAAATGACTTTAGATTTAAAAAAAAAATAAAATGCATAAAAACTGAGGTTTCTAATCAGCCTTCTTTTTTTACTACATACCAAAGTGAAGTTATTTGCCCAAGATGAGAAATTTGAAATTGAGTTTTAATTTAGTCCCACCCCTCCCCCAGGCATTGATCTTTGCCAAGCTGATGGTAACAGATGCCTGTAAGAAATGTGAGTGCGCATAAGACCGAGAGCCTGGATAATCTGGTGGTGGTGGAAGGTTGGAGAAACATCAGGAGTGCAATGGAAACTTAGTGCGACTACTTTTATTTTTAGCATGTTGTTTAACCTTTGGATTTGTTTGGGCCTCTTAATTATGTTGAAAGCAAATGCTAAGTTTAAGACCCTTTACACCAAAACTGCACTGCCCCCAATTTTCTATATATGCTATAGTCCTCGAACAACACATTTCCTCTTACGCATTGTCCTAACGGCTCACTGAGGTCTTCCCTGACCCAAGTTCACTCTTCTTTCTATGATGAAATCCTGATTTTAGAAGTATATTGTAAAGTTATTAAGTCCTCAGTAACTATGCTAAAAATGTGTCCTCCTCTATTCCATTTTGTGTGTGTGTCTGTTTCCTTAGATAAACTCATTTACAGTTCTTTAAATTTAGATCCATTTGATTTGGAAAAAGTAAGCTTTTACTTTTAGCCTTTTTTCCAAGGTAGGTGGGAATCTAGGACTTGGAACATGCTTCCTTCTTTAGGCTGAATTAAGCTTTTAAAACAACTTTAGCAAGCTTGGGGTTCTTATCTGTCAGGAGCTCCAACAAATAATCAGGAAGAGAAACTGAAAATGAAGTTACAAGGTTGAGAACGTGAATGCAAGAGCAGCTTTATATGACAGTTCTGATTAAGGGATTATAGAAAACAAGTTGTAGCATTTTTATTAGGTTTGTATATATTTTTATTTCAGATGCTGAAAGATTTGACTCAGAATATGGTGTCGAGCTTAAACCTTTTAGAGATTTCAGAGCCCCCCATTTCCCTTGTGGATGTGGTCTGCTCTGTGGCCAAGGGACTGGGCCATTCTCTTCAGCATGTTAATGTCCTCTACTGTATTTCATCTCAGGGCAGAACAAAATGTATAGATAATTAAAAAACTTCCTTGGCCCTCCCTGCCCAGCCCCTCTGGCGGCTGCCTCCTTACTCTTCCCTTGTTACTAGCAGAAATCTCCTCAGAGCTCCATGGTGTCTGTGCTCACTTCCACTTCCACAACAACAGAGCTGCTGTCCCCAAAAGACTTTTAAAAGTGTTTCTGTCCATATCCCTAGAACATCCATGCTTTCTAACCCAATTATAGCCCTGAAATGCTGAACACTGGGATATGGCATAATCCCTCACTTCTAAAGTGTATGTTAGGCTGTTGTGTCACTTTGTGATGTCACGGAGCATGCTTACACAATCCTAGATGGTCTAGGCTAGGTCAGCCACTCCACAGAGCCTCTCAGTGCAGTCAGGGATGTGGTAAAATGACATGTGAGGCTGGCTGGAGTCACATGATGCTATTACAGTACACTTTTTATAAGTAGGCACACACTCAAATGATGATGGAAAATATGGTATAGAAAATACATAAACCAGCAATATAATTGTTTATTATCATTACCAAGTACTTTGGGCTATACCTAACTGTACATTAGGACTTTATCCAGCTGGTAGTATATAGGTTTATAGTAGTATCACCATGAACAAATGAATAAAGCATTGAGCTACGTATCAGAACAGCAGCTGCAATTTAGACAACCGGGAGTTTTCAGCTGCATTGGCATCTTATGGGGCCACTGTTGTGCATGCCGTACCCCCAGCTCCTTATGCTGTGTGTAACTGCATTCTTGCAAGTCTGCCTCCGAGGCAGCCCTTCAGTGTCCTTTAGTACATCTGACTGCTTCCTTCATCTAACCTCTTACCTCTTGGTCTACTTTCGCCTGGTTTTTCTCTAGCCATTCTGCCATTTCTTTGTCTTCACTGCTTGCAGGCTCTTTTTCTGTTCAACCTCTGACCCCAAGGACATAGTTCTCGGTCGTGTTCTCTGTCTACATTTGGTTTCTAGGGAAATAACTGTGTCCTTAAGCTCCAGAGTTCATGCTACGAAGGTAACTCCTGGACTCTCCTTCTCATCTTTGGCCAGTTTTCTGAGCTTCAGATTTGGAAAGACCAGGGTGTACTCAGTATCTCCATCTGGATATCTAAACAATATCATGAATATAAATTAATTTTGTCTTCACACTTCTTTGTCCTCTGATCTTTCCAATCTCAGATAACAGCACTGATTTCCCAATGGGGAGCTCAAATCTTGATTCATATTTTCTGGTCCATCAGTGAATTTGGTGGTTCCATCTTCAGCATACCTTTCACACTCTCCACTTTGTCCCATTCTGTCACTATCATGCTAATCCATGCCACCATTGTCACTTCCTCTGACATTTGCAGTTGTTCCTCGATATCCCCCTGCTCCTACTTCCTCCCAATCATGTTTTAAAAACACAAATCACACGATGTCATTCTTGTGCTCAAAATCATGTCACTATTTCCAAAGACACCTAGAACAAAATGTTCCACTTGCCTTCAATTTAAAACACTAGTTCACATAACCTTATTGAGTTGCATCTTGCCCTGAATCATTTTCTCCTTCATTTCATGTATCTCAGACATTCTGGTTGTCCTTGCTCCTGCAGGGTTCCCTGATGCCTTCTACCTCAGGGTTCTTGCTTCTTGTTCCCTCTGGTCCCTTTGCATAGCTGCTTAGTTCTAAGTGATCAAGTTTTAGTTTCTGTGTTATCTTGGATCGCTGAAATCAAACTTTATAACTCTTTCTAAAGAAGTCCCTCATCACCACACCTAGCTCATCCTCATGGGTTGTAGCTATTGGCTTGCTCACTCTCGCATGTGTTGTCTTTTGCCCTCTGAGGAAAACACGAGTTCTAGAAGAGCAGAGACTCACTTGGTCAAGGTCAGCATTGTGTTACTTCTGCCTAATACAAGGTCTATGCATGGCAGATGTTCAGTAAATGTTTGTGGAGAGGAGGAATTAATCACTTTTTAGATGTTTCAAGTTATTGCTTTATCCTTAGATGATTTATTCCTTGATAAAGCATCCACCCATTGGAGGGAGAAACATGTTTAACTTTCAGCTTAAGTATGTGTTCAAAGGACAGAGAGTTTTTGACACAGTAGAGGTATATTTTTTTATTTGAAGTCTTAGCCTTTAAGTAGTAAGCCCTGTAATGATGGCAGATAGTTGAAGATTACATTATGAGAGCAATTAAATTTTCACTGGCCAATGTTTACAGATCTTTTCCACTTTCTGTTTCTTTTGAGAATTTCATTTTATCTGAATTCAGCATGTAGTCATAACTATGAAAACTGTTGCTTGTATATAATTTTCAATTGTTGAAATTCTAAAAATTCTACAAAATTAACATTTTTGTTTGTTTCAGATACATTGGTTCCAAGACTCTGTCATGCTAGCCCTTCTTATTCTCAAGAATTACAAAATAAAAAATGTTGATATGGAATTCATTGCTATACTGCCTTGGAGTATGAAATTGTATCTATAAAACATTGATGTAATGCTATGAGCTCATAATATAAACAGGTACTGAGTCATTTTGCGGCACATTCTATCATTATAATATTTTGGTATAGTTAAAATGAAAAAAATTAAAAAGTGGGTATGAATAGGTATGCAACTTCAAACATAAAAGCCAAGAATCCTAGATCCTAATGTGAGGAAATGCAAGAGCTGACAATCAGGTTCATTCAGCACATTTAACAAGCTAGAAGATGGGAAAGACGCAGGATAACATCCTAAGAAAGAAAGGAACCAAGTTAAATATAAAGCATTGTTGATCAGAATCCTCTTACTACTGACAGAAAGGAAGGAGAAATGAGTCACAGGATAAGAGAAAGAAAAGAGTTTGCTAGCGAGGTGGCATGAGACTGGTCTCCTCAGCTGTGTAGTCAAGAGCATAGTGGTATTGGTCAATCCTTTGCTCTGCGCTTTCACACTTTGCAGCATACTTGAGCCACAAAAAGCATGAAAGTATGACAAGGGCACTCAAGGCTCAGTGAGACTTTGGATGTCCACATGGAGCAGAGGAGTTGGGGCCACTACTTGGGAGAGACAGGATTTCAGCTGGGTCTTATTTAATGCATAGCATTTTAGAAATAGATCTGAGCAGTGAGAAAGAGTGGGAGGAGACTGGTCTGGAGATAAATTTTAAGAAGCTTAAAATAAATGCAGTAGTATGTCAGTTCATGAGCACTCCTGTTCAAGAGCAATTTGGTTCATGAACAGAAACATCCTGCAAAGGTTTTTGCTTCTGTTGAGGAACTCAGCAGCAGGTGATGAAGCTGACCGTGGTCGACTTCCACTCATGAAAACAGACATGGCTGTCTTCCCTGTTCTGACGTGTGGCCATGGCCTCTTCTAGCTGAGGACAGACCTGTATATACTTGTTGTGAAGCCTTTTGCATATGTGCCTTTCCGCACACACAGTACTCTTCAGTGTTATTGATTCCTGCATGGCTCCAAAGAAAGTGTGAAGCAAGCATGGTGGCAGAAAGGAAATGCAGAGTGATAATAGAGGGGACAGAAATGTGCAAAACAAGAGTAGTAAGAAGGCTTTCAGGGAAATAGCTACTCAATTGAAGAAGGAAATCGTAGAAAAGCATTACCATGGTATTTATGTGACTGACTTGGTCTCAGGGTATAAGATGGCAAAGTTGACAATCTCCACTATTTTAAAGAATAAAGATGCCATCAAAGGAGCTGATGTGGCTAAAGGAGGAGCGATGTTAACCAGCAGAGGACACAGTGCTAAAAGAGATGGAAAACTTTTGTCAGTGTGGCTGAATGAAAAACAGCCAGCAGGTAACAGCTTCGGTGAAGCTGTGGGCTTGAGAAAAGCCAGGAAATTGCACAGTGATTTACTTACTGCAAGAAGTGATGAAGTGAAATCCTATAGAGGGTGATTTTGATAAGCTCTGAAAGAGAAGCGGCATCCACAGTGTGACAAGACACAGTGACGCTTCCAGGTCTGAGCAGGCCAATGCAGAAACCTATAAGGAAGAACTCATGGAATTCATAAAAGCAGAAGGATAAGGATGTTTTGCTTAAGAAGTGTTCCACTGTGATGAGACATGGCTCTCCTGGAAGAAAATTCTGAGCAGAACCTACATAATGCAGGAAGAAAGCATACTGCTGCCGCACAAGCCCTTGAAGGGCCGTGAGGGGCTAATGGACCCTTTTGCTTTGTGCAAATGCAAGAGCTGGTCTAAAGATTAAGCCAATATCATTCCCAGCCCCTTGTGCATTGAAGGGGCAGCATGTACAAGGCCAGATTGTCTGTCATCTGGAGGGCCATCGCAAAAGCTGAATCACAAAGCAGGTGTTCATGGATTGGTTCCCAATCACTGTCATGAAATATCTTTCTAGCAAGCAACTGACTAAAATGTGTCACTGTCTGATGGGCAGTGTCCTGCCCACCCTCCAGCCTTGGTGTGTGATATGGATTCTAAAGATGACTTCATAAAAGTCAAGTTCCTCCCCCTCCACAAAATACCTCTTCTGCAGCTCATGGACCAACACATGATCTTCAATTTTAACAAGCCGCAAGCAGAGATACTTTCACCAAGTATTTTAATGTCATCGAAGAGAGGTCCTTGACTCTGAAAGAAACATTTCAGTGACCTCCACTGTATCAACTTCAATGACAAAGAGGCTGAAATGATGTCATGTACTGGGCCTTAAACTCAGCTTCGAGGAAACTGGCCAGAATGTATCACTGAACGTGACTCTGAAGGTTCTGATACACAGATAGTGGAGGAAAGCATGTCCATTGGCAAACGCGGGGGTCTGGATGTTGATGGTGCCCACACAGAGGAGCTCACTTAGGAGCATAAGGAGGAGCAGCCTGTGGAAGAGCTTGTGGAGCTCCAGAGTGAGCCACAGAGGTGCCTGTTGGTGAGCATTCCATTGGGGAAGAGGAAGACAGGGAGGAGGTGAGCAAGGATGTGATGAAATCCATCATGGAAAAATGGACTGAGTGCCAAGATTTCTTTGAAAAGCACCACCCCAACATAGCTGTAATGCAGTGTTGAAATTGATGAATGATAACATAGTCTTTCATTTTCAGAGGGTTATGCAGTACAGGAGAAAGCAAGTGATGTTAGACAGAAGAAGTCTTGCCAAAGTTGACCCTGCAGCTAAGAGAGGAACAAGAGCAGAAACTTCTGAAAGATATCTCCCCAATGCCTCTGTGGAGGAAGACTCTCCCCACAAACAATAACCTCTTCCTCACCAACCTTCTTGTCCTTGCCACCGCAAGAAGATTAGTATTCTCTCTCTCTTCATACTGTACTTTATTGTACTTTGTATTAGAAAATATATATGGTAACTGTATTTACATTGAACCTTTTGAGGAAATTTGATCAGTTTGCAGTCAATTTGGTTAGTGACCAGAACTGTGGAAAAATTAAATTCCTGAACCAAGGTGCCTCTGTACATTAGAAAAAGGGTTTGACAGAGTGTATGGATTGAAATTGAACAGAAATGTAGTGGATGAGGCTGCAGTATGTTTTGTACTGCAGGCTGCAATGTGGAGTAGCTGTGAGGTGCAACTAGAAACCTCAGGTAAGGATTAGTGGAGTGATAGTTCAGGAAGGGAGATGGCTTTTGGCATCAGCTCCCCTGAAGGAAAGGAAACTTGGAATTCTTTTTAAATTTTTAAAATTATTTATTTATTTATTTACTTATTTATTTGGTACAAGGTCTTACAAGGCTTGTAGTGATCCTTCTGCCTTAGCCTCGCCAGTGCTTGGATTACAGGCATGTGCCCCCATGCCCTGTTTCGGTGGCCCACACTGAGCAAGGTGTGTATAGCATGCAATACTGGGGATCGAAGCAGGGTCCTTGTGCTTACCAAGCAGGCGCTTACACTGCTGAGCTATCTCTCTCGCCCAAAGCTTGGAGTTCTAATGTGTATCCCGAGGATCCTGTAAAGGCCCAGGTGTTGAGGCCTGCAGTGCTCTCAGAAAGTGGTGGAGCCTTTAAGAGGTGGGAAATGAGTGCAGGGAAGTTGGGCCTTTGGGGAGTGCTGGTGAAGGGAGGTGAAGGGAATATTGGGACACCAGCTGTTTCCTGGCTCCTGCTTGCTGAAAGGTAAGCAGTTTCTCTATCACGCAT
>PVKN010042107.1:0-10443 GCA_004027915.1 Capromys pilorides
TGTGGATATGCTTTAAAATCATCGCAAGAATGTTGTCAACTTCCTCTCTTGTCCACAGAAGGAAAATCTTTTATAATAATCCCCCTACAGAGAACGTAACACTTTCCATACACAGCATGATTGTTTTTACTTCCTGTGCATAGCAAATTGAAACATAGATCTTTTTTTACTCTTTGCTTCTCAGAAATTTAAAGCCAGGTTTGTAACCCATCTCTGTGAAGGGTAAGATATTCTGTGGTGTGTTCTTCATATACTATCTTCAAGGCTAAATTTGGCTGTTTTCTTATCTCCTTTTCCTTCAGCATTGTATTTCTGTTACTTAAATTTTACTTCAGTTTGCAATATGCTCTGCTTGTTAATAAGCTACTTAAATCCCTTTTAGGACAAGGCGCGGTATAAATACATACAACCACACAAATGGATACAGCTATATCTAAAATAGGCTTCCTGATTTTCTGGCTTTTGTCCCTAGAGTCAGATCATAAAATCATTTGAACAAATCTAGGCCATTTTATCTGAGAGGCTCCATGCAAAGTACAAACAACATAATAACTACTAACATCTACTTCACATTAACAACATACCAGGCCCTGTGCTCACAAACTACACTCAGCTTCACCTACCTTCATAATGTCCCCAGAGGCAAGTACTGTCATGCTCCTCATCTCACCAATAAGGAGTATCAGGGTGAAGAAGGTTTCCCAAGATTACACTTTCAGAGAGTGGCAGAGCCAAGATACAGACCCAGGACTGTTAGGTCCTACATGTACAACTCTATGCTGCTTTCACTTCTCTAGAGAAATGTAAAATGCATTTGAACACAGCATCAATAAGATGACTGAAGCCCAAGGTGGTGAGCTACAAACCAAGTAGCTACTCAACATTCTTGGGTCCCTAACATTGTGGCAAGAGATATACAGAATACAAAAGAAGAAGAAAGCAACATGTATAGCTGGAAAGTATAAAACAATTTGAGGACAGGCTTTCCACAGGTCACAATGAGTGAGACACACACACACAAAAAAAATGCTGTATGGAGTGGTCAAAGAAGCTCAACACTACACAGCCTGAGAAGTTATAGAAAATTTCTAGGAGCTAGTGAGTTTTACGGTGGACCTCAAAGAACTGAGCAAAACTAGAGTAACAGCAGAGAAGAAACAGCTGAAATTTTCCCACCATCATGCCGCCAGCTCCGTATAGTTGGCCCCTTGAGAACCACTCCTTAGACTAAACATTTATTGTTCTTGGTAAAATATTATTTTTCAAAAAAGAAAAAGTTTAAGGATATATAAGGCATAAAAGATCAGATACCTATTATCCTGTCATTTCTGTGCTTGTAAGGTGACCCAATTAGCATGTCAAAGGCCTGTAAAAAAAAAAAAACACTGCTTTCGGGGATCATCAACTAGATTCCATGGCTCCAGGTCAGCAGCAAGGGTGCAACTCCTGTGCTCTCTGTTTGCCTATCTATACAGTGGGGTTAGTACAAATGCTTTTTTTGAAGATCAAATCAGACAAGTCACAGAAATTCCTTCTAACCTACAAAACGGAACAGCAGTCACTATCACAAATCATTATTATCTATGAAGTTCACCTAATATTGGAAACGTTCTCTGGTACAAACATCCTCTTCTTGTTTAAATGTCCATGACAAACACTGATTCCTGCTTGAGTATACTGGTAACAGGCAGCTTCTTTCAGACACCAGACTGTGCATCCCATTTGGGGAACTAACCTGTAATGAAGAACTGCTTCTGTGAATTTTCACTGGTCCCAGACTTATCTTTTAGGATGCAGAGAGAGAGAGAGAGAGAGAGAGAGAGAGAGAGAGAGAGAGAACCTTTTCAATCACTTACAGGAAACAATTTCTTACCTCTCACTAAAGCCCTAGACCACTCTTCAGAAAGTTCCAACTCCTTCAAATGTTCTTCAGGTTTTCATGTAAGGGCCTTATCCCAACCTCCATTGGAGTCTCTCTGGGGTTTGCCAATGTGGTGTACAGCATGGACTTGATATTCTAAAGATAACTACCCTTGGAAGCAAGGCCCTGACCCTGGCCATATCACTCTACATTACTTGCTTCTGGGCTACCTTGGTTCACTCTGTCCAAGATGGACCTACTTAAGAGATACTTCCTGAATATTTCAACATTGAGTACACAAACTTGAATAAATGACTGCATACCTCTACCTACTGTACCAGAGAAACAACAATCCAAGAGGTATTGAATACCCCAGGGCAACTGGTATTTATGGGGCATGTGTTGGGCCCCCCTGCAATATATAAGACTAGAAAGCCAATATGTATTTACTTGTGTCTCATTTTTTCCCTAAATAAGAGATACTAAATCATTAAAAGAGATTTATCTTTATTTTTGTACATTTTTAATGTATTTGGTTGTTACAGGGTCTCACTATACAGCTTGGACTCATAGTGATCCTCCTGTTTTCAGCCTCCCCAACACTGGGATTACAGCTATATGCCACCACACCTGGACTGTGTGGCATGCTCTGCCCACCCTGGGGGTGGGGCTGGTGTGGTATGTGGTGCCAGGAACTGAACCGTGGTTCCTGCACTTGCTTAAGCATGTGCTTTAGTCCACTGGGCTATCTCACTGGCCCTTGACTTTAATTTTGTATTTCCAACTTCAAAAGAGAATGCATTTGTCAAATATTCAATTCATTAATTAACTCAGTGAATTAATTAATAAGATACTGGCCTATAGAACGAACATACAAGGAGAAAGAAAGAAAGAAACAGAGACAGAGAGAGTCACTATATTAGTCAGTACTTACTAGAGAAACAGGTTTAATTCAAGATATACAAACATAAAGACATTATGAGATTGGCTTTCAACGGCCCCCCAGGAATCCAGTGTGGAAGAGTCTAGAAGGGCTGTCTGAGAGCTGGACATCTAAGGCATGCGGTCAAAGGCCTGGAGTTCCCTTAGTGCCCTGTGTAAGTCTGAATCAGGAGGCCTCCTGGTCTGTGATAGAAGGCTGAAGGGTATGCACTGGAGGCTAGGAGAGGATGTCCAAGGTAAAGGCAAAGCCTGGACTCCTCTGAAGAAACAGAAGTGAGCTTTCTTTCTTCATTTCACCTTGCTACCATTCCAGAGCCAAGCTGCCCCAGGTTGGGCCTCTCTCTTCAGTAAGTCCCCTCAGGAACACCCAGAACTGTGCTAGTACAACTTAGTTGGGTGCTTCTTACTGGAGTTGACAGAATCTTATAACTATCACAGCCTCCAAGGAAGAAAAGAGAGCCTCCTCTCATCCACTACTCCCTTCTCACCCTATATGGAGCCAATGAGACTTTTACTAGGTGGGGTCCAACATTCTATGACCCCAGCTTGCCTATAGTCACTGGAAATAGGGACTTATTGCACAGTAGAAAAGCAGGTCTTTGGTTGGTTTACTCTTTGTGGTCGACCTCAGCAGCTGGAGTCTGGAGCAGTATTGGCAAAAGCTCATATTTCCACTGTTGAAGTCTCTACAATTCCAATAAGTGATGAGGCTTGAACCATAAATATTAAACATGTTCATGGCAAGAAGATCGCTAGGGTGACTACTGGCCAGGTACAGAGAAGGCAAAAGACCTAAGTTTTGGATGGTAAATGCAGATGAGGTGAGTGGAGAAGCTATAAAGGAAAAGGCTGTGAAAAATACAGAATGCTTTCCTGAGATATTTGGACTTGACTTTTTGTGAATGTTAAGCACGTAAGTGGTATGGGAACAGTATATTTTAGAAAAGTGAATCTCTGGCTTTTGTGATACTTTTAAAAAGAAAGCACTGCATTAAGGGAGTTGGGTAAGGAACACAAGACTCTCACCTGAGGTCTGCCGTTGATATGCAGGTTCATCTTGGTATCTTAGCCTTCACTTTCATGGATCTGACTTTTCTTGTTTATTAAGAGAGTCACTGGAGGTGATTTAGCAGTGCTCCAGGATGAGCACCAACTCCAGCACTGAGCAGTGAACCTCAGCATCCATCACACAAATTTTAAGACCTTACCTGGGGTCAAAAGAAGAGTACTGCCATCATCTAGTAATGTCTGTCTGGGGAGCAAAGGAGAGGAATAGAGGCAGATATGCCACATGACCCTGATCAGGAGGCCAGAGTTTAACACTGCAGTCATGCCCCCAGTGCTATACACTCACCATCAATTGCTTCTTGCCAGCCCCAAATGTTCCTGATAACTTATCATTCCTGAGGACTAAGATTGGACTTTTCACTTTTCTCTGTGACACATTAGAATAGAAATGACCCACAAGGGTCCCCTAACTTGACACTGTTGCTATCAGGCATCACTCACAAACTGCTGAGTAAATGTCCAACCATGGAAAAATCTGCTCTGGGAATAAGGTGTGAAAATCATTTAATTCCATGCAAATGTCCCCTTAACAAGTAAGGGGACAAAACACACTCGCCTGTGTAAGGATCTGCTGTGCAAGGTTAGAATGTCTCTAAATAGAATATGGCTCCAGGTTTTCCAGGGGGTATTTGCCTCAGCAATTCTGTAAGTAAGTCACCAAGGGAGAGTAACTTTCTCTCCGGCATCCTTTGCCCCTGGCAAATCTTAGCTGTGTAAAGAGGAAAAGTAGGGTAAGGAGATAGGGTCATAGCCCAGAAGGTGCAGAATGAGGAAGGGGAGACTAAGAAGGCTGCTGGGCTCACCTCTCACTACCCACTCTCGGAATTGTTCTGCAGCCATCTGTGCCCCTCCCCAGGGCTCTGCATGTTTTACCCACGTGGAATGCTCCTGCTTCCTTGCATTCACCGGCCAGGTCTTAGCTGGCACGTCGCTTCCTTGGGGAAGCCACCTGAACCTGGACTCTGTCATAGCTCTGTTAACACTATAATGCAATTTGCTTTTGACATATCTGCTCCTCACTAATAAAAACAAGAGGCAACATCTATAGGATGGTTAGCATGTATTGAGCATGGCAATAATCATCTGTCTGACACAGATCCTCACTCATGAGTATACTTCTAACCTCAGTTTACAAATAAAGTAATAGGTTCAAAGAGGTAAGCATCTTTAAGGGTTTCTGTGTGTGTGTGTGTGTGTGTGTGTGTGCATGCGTGTGCACACGTGCAAGGTCTCACTATGCAGCTCAGACTCATAGTGATTCTATTTTCAGCCTTCCTAGCGTTGAGATCACAGGCATGTGCCACCACACCCAGACTCCATCACCAGCTCTGTGTGCCTGGGGGTGGGGCTGTCCTGGCATATGGAGCCAGGGATCAGACCCTGGCCCTTGTGCTTACCTAAGCAAGTGCTTAGTGCACCGAGCCATACTACTGGCCCTGAGAGAGATAAGCATCTTGATCTACGCATCATAGGTGATGCATCTAACAGAGCTATGTTATAGTAGAGATCAGCTCTTATGCTCTTAACTGCTGTGCTGTATACTACATTCCCTTTTACATACTGGGCTCCATCCAGACAAGGACCACAACTCAGTCCTACGGTATCCTAGTGCTAATGTGCCTGACAAATAGGCAGTAATCAAGCTGCATTGGGTGATGGAACAGAGGTACAAATAAACACAGAAATGAATGAAGGGAATTGTTCCATAGATTCTTTTTTGAAGAAATAAGGCCAATATGAGTAAATTGCCTGAATGAGCTTAGTGTTTTGTCTCAGTTACTCTTCTTTCGTTGCTGGGACAAATACCCAACACTCAAAATTAGGGAAGGAAAGGTTTATTTAGCTCACATTTACTGGAGGTTTCAGTCCATATTCAGCTGACTCCAAGGCAGAGTGGCACGTGGAAGAGGGCAACCTTCATGGCCACCACTAAGAGCAAGAGCACTGGGAGAGAGTTAGCAGCTGCTCAAGCAGCTCACTTCTCTTCCTATCTTACATTGAAATGCAAATTACCCGCCCCCAGGAGAGAGGCAGCACCCATTTCCACAATAATCGAATTCCAGAAGCCACCCCATGACTGCATGAGTCTTTGTGGTGGACACCTATACACAAACCATGACATTCGGACCCTGAATCCCCAAAGACTCATGCACATTCCTTTAATCAAAAGACATTGTAGTCCATTTCTTAGGAGTTGCCAGTCCCAACAGTTTCAGCATTGCTGAAAAGTCCAAATCCCAAGTCTCTGTGAGCCTCTATAAAAATGGAAATTAAACACATCCAACATTCAAAGGCACAAGATACACATTACCATTCCAAAAGGTACACACAGCAGTATACCAAGTATTGGAACCAGCACAAATCCAAAATCCAGAAGGGCCAACATTAAATCCTGTAAGTCCTTGTCGAACATCCAAAGCAACCTGTGGCAAATTGTAAGCTCCATGCGGCTCTGCCCCTACAGCACTCTCAGTAGATGTAGCTCCCATGGCTTCTCTCTCAGGCTGGATTTGCTACCTCTTTGCATGATCCACATTCTTGGTTTTTCCAGACTTCTGGGGTTTCCACTGAACAGGCTTCTCACTCACAGCTTTACACATTGCCCTCTCAGGGACACACTGCCTGGCCTCCCAGGCCTTTGCAATCTAGGTGGAAGCCTTCTTAACCTCAGAATTCCTGCATTCTCAATGCGCCTAAAACAACTGCCACATGGATAATGCTGAGGTCTGCTGCCAGCTGGAGCAGTAGCCAGGCTTTCTTCGCTTTTGGTTGTAGGGGTTGAATGCATGGATCACTGAGCACTCTGACCCTGATTCTGAGGAATAAATTCTCCATGCCTGTGCCACTCTGGAACCTGGTGCAGCTGCTGCCATTCTAGAGCAAAGGGCTCAGTGGCTTTAGCCTCAAAGCAAGGTCGCTGACACCTCCTATGATGCCTTCAGGCCATCTTTTCCACTCTCTGGTTCCTTCTCAGCAATGGAGATCCTCTTAGCTCTATCTTTATAGTCCACAGTTTTACCAGCACTTGCTTTCTGGCCAAACTCACATTTTGAGCCATCCTGCTGGGCTCCTTGCTCTTGATTTGCAACACAAATCTGGCTAAAAGCCCCCAATAGCAGCCATGCCACTGCCCCAATATTTGGCTGCTTTGAAATATCTTTTGAAAGATTCATCAGTCTGCCATGCTTAAACTCAGACTTAGGCAAAGTCTCTGGGCATGAGCAAAATGCAGACAACATCTCTGCTAAGTCAAAACATAAATGATCCAGAGTCCAATAACTAATGCAGTCCTTCTTCCCAGCAGAAAACTCCCCAGGCTGGTCTTTACAGGCAGGCCTTCTATCAGCCTTCTGATCTCCTGAGCTCTGACCAGAATCTCCCCTACGGAAGAGCCGAAGCTGTTCCAACTCTTCACAAGTAGAAGACCTCTCCAAATATTTCTTATCTCTTCCCAAAAGCCATTTCCAAATACTTGTAATCCACATGATCAAGTGCAGCCACAGCAACAGCCCCATTCCTAGTACCAAATTCTGTCTTATCTGTCTTAGTTATTCTTCTCTCATTGCTGGGACAAATACCCAACACTCAAACTTAGAGAAGGAAAAGTTTATTTGGCTCACAGTTACTGGAGGTTTCAGTCCATATTCAGCTGACTCCAAGGCAGAGTGGCAAATGGAAGAGGGCAACTTTCCATGGTGGCAGCTAAGAGCAAGAATGCTGGGAAAAAGCTAGCAGCTGCTCAAGCAGTTAACTTCTCTTTCTATCTTACATTGAAATGAAAATCACCTGTCTCAGGGAAGGTGCAGCATCCAATTCCACAATAATCAACTATGAATTCCAGAAGCCACCCCATGACTGCATGTGTATAGGGGGGACACCTATACACAAACCATAACATGTTTCTTAGCAGATCAAGGAAAAAATGAAACAGCATAGTGCACACAAATAGGCGAGGGAAACCACAACTCAGAAGCAGAGAAGTAGAACCAAGGGTAAGGCCTAAAGAAGGGTCAAGGAAGAGTCTGAGATGTGCAGATGAAGATACCTAAAGGTGCCTCCACAAGATAGAGAAAAGTCAGAACAATAAGCCAGGAAAGATAATACCTTGAGGGTGTGGCTGGAAGTCTGCTGTCACTGCTGCTGGTCACACCCCATAAGGAACTGTGACATTGTAAAACTTGACTGCATCAACCTCATTAACTCAGAAACCACCCAGAAGCTTGGTAGAGCACACCAGCAGCTGTGTCTGGGTGCAGTCACGGAGGCGGGACCTTCAGCGCTACATCCGGCCCCGCCCCTTCCTCTCTGATGCTGTTTGGCCTCCCTGCTGCCATCCGCTAAGCAGCTTGGTTCTCCATGCCCCTCTACCAGGGATGCTCTGGCCATGCATCCAGCCCACCAGTTAAACCTCTCTGGCTTTAAATCATAGGCATCAGGTGTTGTATCCAACGAGATGAATACTGATGACCCCCGGGATGGAAGGTCACCTTAGAGTCAGAGGTGGATACACACAGGCACAAGATCCATAAAGAGCCACATGGGCTGAGACCAGACAACAATTTCGACATAAATCCGCCCACTACTGAGTCTATTCGCCTAAGCAATGTCTGAGGCTCCCAGCCTTTCTCTGCCTTTATTTATAAAAGCAGAGATTCTCTAAATGTGCCATTTCTTTCTCATAATTGTTCACATGGTAAAAACTGACAATATTGTAGCACAAGACCCTATTAAGTTAATAAGTAGGGGCAGAAATAGCCTCTTGCAAGATCTGGTTAGTAGCTTTATTTGGTATGCTTGGACAATTAAGCCCTGTTCCTGGGAGATTTGTTTATTATCCATAGCTGCCTAAAACCTTTCACCCTAAATCTGTACATGTTCATGTGGTGCCTTTTGTGTTCCAGCAGCTACTCTGACAGATACTGAGATGAGCAATGCACCACCATTCTCTATAAATCCTGCAAGGACTCTGCTCTACACAGGAAAGCTAGAAGAAAGTTCATGATGAAAAGACCTGGGTTCCAGGCAAGGTCCCAACCTGGGTCATCAGGGCTGCATCAGCGACAAGCACCTCTCGAGCTTGGTGATGGTGAGCAGGTTAAATCCCCTTTCTCCCAGCATCCTGGTCTCCTCCTATGAAGAAGTGCCATAGCAACCTTTACCTCACAGGGCGGCCACAGAGACTGAATGGAAGACAGCCTGGGAAAGCTCCCTGCCAACCCGTAAGGCATGCACAGCCTTCATGCCAGCAATTCTCCTGCCTCTCTAGGGTGTGGCTTCCTTCAACCAGTAGGTTCAGCCAATTCCTAGGACTGAAATTTCATGAATATGGACCTTGGAAAAATAACAGAGAACTCAGCTGAGTCCATGCGATCTGAACCAATGCGTCCAGATTACCTGGTGCCATGCAGAACCCCCCAAGGGGACTAAGCCTTGTGGCAACTAACTCCCCGCTTGAAGTAAACTCAGAGCAGTCAGGCAGCTTGCCAGAGTCACATAGCAAATAAGCACAGCTGCTAGTCGTGCACAGAGAACCCCGTCTCTGCCATACCAGGACCTCCTAAGAGAGGGGTAGGTGTTTGGTTTGTAAGTGCTGCCCACTCCCAGCCCTGAATCAGTAACCCCAGATAGTCCATCACAGCCAATCTCCATACTCCCTAAGCCAATCGAATCACTTTTCTCCTCATCGCACCATTCCATTATTCTGCAGGAAGCCCACGAGGGATGAGCATATCAGCACGGAGAGGAAAGCTCTGTTATCAGCCTTTCCCATGCTATGATTTCAGACTGCAAAGGAGGAAGGGGAGCTGTGAGAAATGCTAATAGCACCATCCAAGGAGCACCAGATAACAGCACTGCAGGCCCAGGAAGGAGGTGCTTTTTGTCCCTTATTGGTTTTGTTACCATCCTGTCTGGGAGATGTGACTCAGGGAAGTCAGATGGGGTGAGCATAGAAACCCCATTAACTTATGTCTGCCCCACAGCTCCCCAGAAGAGCTGCAAATAATGGGTTCCCCCATATATTACCTAAAGTAAGACTTTGCCCTTCCTGGCAGACAGAGGAAAACCATACCAAGGAGACCCTGATAGAGTGCAGAGGAGAGGAAGCCAAGGATCCTATCCCTGCTGAAGGCACAAGCTTATTACCATTTGAGGGCTGAATAGGTAGAAAATGACCCCAAGGAGAGAAGCTACAGGGAGGCACAATCTATCTCAATTAAAGGGGGAAATTGGCCGGGCACCAGGGCTTCACGTGGGCTCACTCAGGAGAAAGTGGATACTCGGCTGCCAGGGTACTCTAGATGTCACGACACCCTGAAGGGATGTCACAGAGCACATCTATACAGCAGCTGAGGGCAAGATAACCCCCAACTCTGCTCCAAATGAGGATTCAGATTGGGGTAGGATAGCACAGTACGTAAGGTCACAGACTATAGAATCAGGAATCCAGGTTCTCCAGTTACTGGCTATGTTACTTAACTTCTTTGAGCCTCTATTTTTTCTATGAAACAGAGATCGTAACAGCAGGGGCCTCACAGAGGTGGTGTGAGGATAAAATGAGCTGGCAATGTCTG
>PVKN010042108.1:0-10437 GCA_004027915.1 Capromys pilorides
CCACATGCTGCGCCAGCGCCACCACCAGGGCAGGCTGAGCCAGCCACAAAATGAATAAATAAAGAAACAAACAAACACAACAAGCAAACAAATAAATAAATTAATAAAAAAAAAAAGAATTTCTAGGCATACAAGGCTATAGACGACCAGTAATCAGGTTTGACTCTGGGAGTGAAAACCAGCCTGATAGTTTAATAAGATGGGAGAGCCTTGATCTGGGATCAAATTGAATTCAGTTCCTTTATGCACTGAATAAAGACTTACGCCTTTTTTCACTGGGCTACTCTCCCTGCAAGGGCCTTCCGGCCCGTGAGCACCTTCCGCTCACGCTCACGTAGCCCCTGCTCAGGGAGCGCCCCGAGCCAGCCTTCCCTCCAGGCAGTCCCTTCCTGGGCTGAGCCTGCAGTTTGCCCTTTTCGCTAGCTAGCTTGTATCTCTTGGTGGAATGCTGCATCTGCCTTCCTTCTGCCCCCAAATCTTTCTATTTTTAGCTTCCAATGCAGAGACTTTTTGGAGTAAACACTCAGGCACTAGGCCATTTATCACATTACTGGTCCCCATTATCTTTCATTAGGTACTGCTTGCTTTACAAAGAAATTAATAATTTAAAATAAAGTTACTGTCTTCCAGATTTAATGGTGTTTTATACCTGTTGTAGAAAACTTTAGAAAGGGTAGAGGAAATTCGTTATCACCTAAGATCTTGCGACACAAAATAGGTATGGTTCACACTATATTTCTGAACCTTTATTTTTGTATCTGGTTGTAGGATACTCATATATACTTTCATATATTTGAGTAAGTACTGTACAGGCAAAATAAACTCATGTGTCAGTATTTAATAGGTGGCTTTCTCTGACCTAGTTTGATCTGTTGCTCTTGTCAGTCCTAGTGGCGCAGATCCGCAGCTTGGAAACAGCTTCCTGTGAAAACCACACTAAAGATCTGCCCTGTAGCCTCCCTTCCGTCCTGCAGCTCCTGAGCCGGCCTGGCGCTTCTCTATGTGTGGCACTGCGTGGAAACTGTCGGAGTCTGTTTCCTCAGGGGCAGTCCATCTCCTCACTGGTTGTTCTTATACCTGAATAATAATAAAATCTAATGTTACTATGCTGGGGGTTGAAGGCAGAGCCTCACACGTCCTACACAAGTGCTCTTTCACTGAGATATATCCCCAACTCAGTATATCCCCTAGATTATAAAACAGGATGTTAAGCTTGACAGTGACTTAAGACAGTGTTGGGTGAAACATTGTGACTTTGTAGAGGAACAGTAGGGCTGCAAGTATAAATGACAATAACAGTGGCATGAACTAGCATGGTGTGGTGCTTTACAGCATGACAATTATGATGCTTTGTTGCAATCATAATTTTAGAAGTCCAAGGCTTTATTGTTTCACAGAACACTTTGCTGCTTCTGCTTCTGCTTCTGCTTCTGCTTCTGCTTCTGCTTCTGCTTCTTCCCCTTGCCCTTCCCCTTCCTCTCCTCCTCCTCCTCCTTCTTCTTCTTTGGTGTGGGGTGAGACAGGTTCTCACTGCATATCCAGGCTGGCTTTGAATTTACTATGTAGCTCACTCTGGCCTGAAACTCACAGTGATCCTCCTGCCTCAGCCTCCCAAATGCTGGGATTATAGGCCTGCACCACCATGCCTGCCTTTACAATTTGTTTCTTTTAGCACTCACCTTTAGCTGTTATTATTCTGCCTGATTACAGAGTAGCATAGGCCTTCTGATGAGTTCATAGGACCAGAAATAACGTTGTCGCTCATTGGATCCAATCTTAGGCTACCACCGAGGAAATGAGGGCCAGAGCATCTCTTAAAAAACCAACCTCTATTTCTTTGAGTGTGTACTTGTAAAATTCCCCCTAATAAATCCCTTTATGCTTCTTACTGAGACTTATGTCCTAAAAATTCTTTCCTTTTTGCCAAAAGTTACTTTATATTGCAATAAGAAAAATAAAAAACTGTTCTTTTAAAAACTGACTCACTAATCTATGGACTTCATTTTCTTCGGGTTTTTTTTTCCTTCTTCACACTTTAGAATCTTTCTTTCTTTCTTTCTTTCTTTCTTTCTTTCTTCCTTTCTTTCTTTCTATGGCCGGCTCAGCCTGCACTGGGAGTGGGGGATGGGGCTGGCGCAGCATGTGGTGCCAGGTGTCAAACTGCAGTCCCTGTGGTTGCCTAAGCTTGCCTAAGCAGGTGCTTTAGACCGTTGAACCATCTTGCTAGCCCCAGAACATGTGTTTCTAACATATCTTTACATTTTTATTTTTTATTTTTTTCTGTATTTAGGACAAGGTCTACAGGGTCTACAGGGTCTCACTACATGGATTAGACTTGTGATTCTCCCTTTTTCAGCCTCCTAAATGCTGGGATTACATGCATACATGCCACCATGCCCAGTCTCAATTGCCATCTTAGCAAGCCCCAGGGGCAGGGCTGGCATGGCATGCTGGGGATTGAACCCTGGCTGTTGCGCTTTGCCTAAGCAGGCACTTTAGTCCACTGAGCTATCAGGCTGGCCTCTTTTTATTTTTTATTTTTAAAGAGAATTAAAAGAGTAAAAAAAAGAAAAAAAATGATACAGAATTTTACTAAATAACATGATAGGAGGGCCGGCCAGATAGCTCAGTGGACTAAAGCATCTTCTTAGGCAGGTGCAGGGACTAGGGTTTGATCCAAATAAGACTGAATGTGGTGGCACGTGCCTATAATCCCAGTGCTTGGGAAGCTGAAAACAGGAGGATCACTATGAGTTCAATCTCTGTAGTGAGCGCTATAGACCTTATAAACCCTGTACTAAATCCCCTGCCAAAAAATGATAGGAATTCAACAATGTGTTTTTTGAGAGAGGATCTTGCTATGCAGGTCAGGCCAGACTTCGGCTCACTTTGTAGCCCAGGCTAGTCTCAAACCTACAACTATCCTCCTGCCTCAGCCTCCTGAGTGCTGGGATTATAGATGTGCACCACCATGCCTTCGTCGTTATATTGTATATTATTGTCCTCAAATGAGTTGCCCAAATTACCAGGTATAAGCATGCAAAATTGGTCAAAAAATTAAAAAGAATAAACAAATTTAAGCATTGTTTCTTTAATAGACCAGTAAAAATCAGCAGTACAATTATCCAAGCTATTCTGTATAGATTCATATATTTTTCCCTCCATTTTTTCTTTTTCTCCTTTCCCCCATCCCAGTTGTTCCTTCCCTTTGAACAAATTCTTTCTCTTTTGCAGTACCCATTGTACCTTTTAAATTTTATTTATTTATTTATTTTGTATTTTAGGGAAGGGTCTACAGGGTATTCAGGATCTCACTACTAGATAAGACTTGTAGTGATCTGCCTGATTACAGCCTCCCAAGATCTGAGATTACAGGCACATGCCTCCACACCCAGTCCCCCCGGGGCGGGGCCGGCATGGCAGACCTGGGGATCAAATCCTTGGTCCCTGTGCCTGCTTGCAGGCGCTTTAATTCACTGAGCTCTTTGGCCAGCCCTGGATTTTATTTACTCTTTCAGGGAGACAATACGATATTTATACAGGCAGGTCAGATTTGTTTCACCTTTGAGTATGGTCTCTACTTGCATCCACCTCCTTTTTCTGGGATGAGAGTCAGAGAACCTGCCACCTGCCCCACAGATGGGTCAACCAAGGTCCTCCATCTCGACTTTGGGGACCACCTCAGATTTTGTCTAGTGACAAACTCATAATCAGGAATCCAATGATATTCCAGTAGCTGCTGGGGATACTTTTGAACCAGGGGATTCTCCTGCAGTTCCTATTAATGATATCACCTGCTTCTGAACACTTTCATGGGTAAAAAAGAAAAGCATTGTTTATGAACTTCTGGGCTCTTTCTACTGACTGGACTTTTTCTTAGGTGTCTCGACGGTGCCAACTGGGTGAGGATGGCAGCAGGGTTTCAGTGCCATCTAGAAGCTGCAGACTAACTGCCTGGATTCTGTGATGAAGGGGCTTCTGGAGCTGCTGCTTCCAACCATAGGAAAAAAATTCTTTGGAGTACCTTTAGTCAGAATAGTAGCTATAGCTGCCTTCCTTACCCTTTTCTGAGTTAGTGACAAGCACATGGAAGACCCTTCAGTGCTGACTGACCATGTAACCACTTGGCTAATGTTATCGAAGGCATCTAGCTTCCCCATTTACCTCTGATGGAGTCTGTGCTGATACAACCTGTGACAGCGAGCTGGAGCATGTGGCATCTCAAGGACTTCAAGATTCACGGCTGGGCTAAAGCAGGGAGGGAGAGTGGGGACTGTAATTGACAGGGTGAAAGAGAACTTTAAAAGCTATATATTCTTCTTTTAGAGACAAGTGACTCCTCCAAATTTCCTGAGGCCTTGGGCACAAATAGCCACTCTCACCTCTCCTCAGCCCAGATAAATGAATGGAAATGCAAATGTTGGCATCAGGGCAAGGTCTTATTTTATTTCCACAGGGGAGAAAGGAAGAAGTCTGGGCCCAAGAAAGGTTGAAACAAGCCTGAAGGAGTCTACTATCACATTGCAGTCCCTTCCCCTCACTATTCTTTATTACAAAAATCTCTACAACAACTGCACATGGTGAGATGGTAACTCAGGTGATAAGGCCTTGAATAAATTCTTGTTCTCTCTCTCTCTCTCTCTCTCTCTCTCTCTCTCTCTCTCTCTCTCTTTCTCTTTCTGCCCAGCTAGGGGAAGAGGCTCTGACTTTGCTCAACTCCTTTTTCCCATCTGTTTTCATTCGTTCTGCTAAATCCAACCTGTCTGGGAGCCATCTAAGAGCCTGGCAGGAGGAATGATAGAGTCCCAACTGCTGGTGGGCTCCACATTACCACTCAGATTTCCTGCCCTTGAGGTCCTACCAACACCCCAGGTCCTCTTGTAGACTTTGAGGCAGGGCTGAGCCAAGGGCCCAGGTTGGATCCTTTTATTCCTGCTCATAACACTTTATAACAGCAACCTATCACAGTCCCCATTAGTATGGATAGTACAGTTAGGGTCTATGGGACTATTCACCTATACTTACTGGACCCTGGGCAATGTCCCAGGGCCAATGCCTCCTCACTGGCCTTTGTCCTAAGGCCCACTTGCTAGAAGCAGAGATAAAAATAACAAAGATCCTTGGAAATGTCCAAGACACAGATAATAGACCTGTATGAACTACAGTGATGTTTCTTCACTGAAAGCTGCAGCTCCTTAAAGTTCCATACCCAGGGATTGCCTCTCACAGACCCAGTTATAGCAGAATGAATGAAGGGAAAAGGCATGTGCAGTGGGTACTCACATAACTCAGCACCCTGTCAATCAGGTTGTCAATCATACTCTGGAAGACCTGATGGGAGGCACCCTAGACCTGATACACCATCTTCCATTCTTAAACGTAAGTCCTTCAGCACTTGTCCGGTGTACCACTCTGCTGGTGTGAGCCGCTCGCTCTGAGCATTCCTTCACCCTTTACACGTTAGACTTAAATACTTTTGCCTTAGCGTCATATCCAATTCCTTGTTGTGTGCAAGACCCTGGAAGCCTACCCTGGACCCCATCACCCATGGCAATACCCTTCTTATGGGGTTTTGGAGGACTTGCCTCTAAGTTTTCAGCTGCTGTGCATCTCAAAGCACTAAACAAGACAAAAGCAAAAATGGTAGCAAATTTTATGTGGAAAGGAGAAACTGGCTCTGCAGAGTGAACTTGGACTGAATGAAAGAAGGAAAAAGGTACACCTCAAGGGACAGAGGGCGGGACACCATGAGGGAAGCCACAATTATGAGCTCTTCCTGGTGTCTGGGTCCTCTGATGCTGTCCGCACTTCATAGGAACCTACACCCAGGACCTGAGAGGCAGTGCTGTGCAGATTCTAGGATCCGCCACACCGCTCTTCCCCACCAGACCAAGCCACTTCCCATCTCCTGTCTTATCGTGATGGTGACCACACAGGTCACCTGGAATCCTAGGCTGGCTCGGTAGTGGGGATCAGGTAGCCTGTGGTTCCAATGCAGGCACTCATTGTTAGCCATTTGCATCCTATTATCCAGTTCAGAGTGGAAATGATCACAGAACTAGGACCACAGCAGCCTGAATCATTGATCTGAGCATCTCAAGTTGCTCAGGAATGAAGTTTGCCTAGAACCCAAGGTTAGAATAAATTTGTAGCCTGGAACTTGGAGGCAAAGTTTAAAGACCTGCAGGGCTGGAGCTACGTTTGTTTAATGAGAGCTCAAGGTTTACTTAAGAACCACTAGAATGGCAAATGCAAGATCCTGAGTTCAATCACTGGTACTAAAAAGAAAAGGACAGCTGGGAGCTGAGGCATTTAAGGTGTATGGCAGTGGCTGGTGGGTTCGAGTCAGCTCAGAATCAGTTTCCCTTTGAGAGATAATTAATTAATTAATTAATTAATTAATTAAGAGGTAGGGTCTATATAGTTTCCCTGACCTTGAATTTAGCCTGGGCTGGCCTTAATCTGTCTGTAATCCTCCTGTCTCAGCCTGCTGGGATTACAGATGTGCACCACCACGCCTAGCTGGAGACAAAATGTAATGGTAACGGCAAACTTGATGGAATAAATGGGGAAAGGGCAAATGCAATGAGCAAAATAGAAACAATAAATCTAGAAAGCACTATAACTGTCTGAGCTGGGCTTAGTGCTGTTAACTATAGCTTGGCCTGACTTGAGCTTCTCCTGATGCCACCCCTGGAAATAATATCTGACTGCCTCCCCTGGAGTGTCACTTTCGCCAGCGAAAACACCGAACTCATGCACCCTGCAGGCTGGACCAACTGCAAGGGTGCTGGCGAAGTGAGACTTCTACTCTGATGGGTGGTGTAGGTGACCAGCAGGGGTGGCTCTGAGGGAGAAGGAAAGATGGCAGAAGCCAAGGCCTGGGAGACAGACAGGTCTAGACAGGCCTGAGGAGAGCTGTGGACACAAAAAATCATGAAATCAGTAAATAATCAGAAAGAAGCCAGATTCTCTGATTTACAAAGAGATCCCAAACCAGAGAAGCAGAGAAGCAGAAATGGAGGTCAGGGAATGAGATCCAGCAAATCTCCAAGTTTCCCTGTAAGCAGATCACAGCTGTGATCTGAGGCCTGGAATGGCCCCCATTTGAAGAAGTATTAAGCTATTGCCAGGTGTGGCCGCATTGGCCTGCAATCCTAGCAGTCTGGGAAGCTGAAGGAGCTCTGAAAGCTTGATCCCAGCATGAGCAAAGTAGTGACACTGCGACCCTGTCTCAATAAACAAACAAACAAATACATAACTGAGGCCTGGTTTCAATTCCCAGAACTACAAAAACAAATTTAAAAAGAATCAAATCAAATTAAATTTTATAGGTAGCTACAAGAGAGTCCTTTTTCTAGGCCTTTCAGGGACCCAGCCTTCCTCCACACTCTGCTAGGCGCCCAGTGTCAGATGGCGGTGCTATGCAATTTGAGCCTCAGAGACCCTTGAATTTTTCCCTCAGGACCCTGCTTCCCGCTTCTGGGACAGTATCAAGGGACAGTAGAAAAATTTAGAAAGCAGCATGAGGACTTAGCATAAGCCATTCACAGCTCTGCTCTCCAGAATGACCACTCTACTTCTCCATCTGTGGAATGGGCATAATGTTCCAATAGGATTATTATCTTCGATGACAGAGGAGCCATTGCAACATTGCTAGGTCTTCTATCCCTGTTGTTGAGTGTCGAACCCACGATTGGAGTCACAATGCATGTATAATTTTTATCCCACCTTTCCCCTCCATAATGTATTATCCCTAATCTTGTAGCCACAGAAACACCGTGTGTGTGTGTGTGTGCGCACGCGCGCGTATGTGTGAAATAAAACTTTACCAACAAAACAGATGGTGAGTCAGATTTGGCCTGCAGGTGGCAGTTTTTTTGTCCTGGGGGAGAACCCGGCTGTGGTGCAGAGCAAAGGGCAGCCACTGAGGAAATCATGCACAGCAATGAAATGCTGCTGCTGTCCTGCCCTGGGATACACAGAAGTGGTGGTCGCCTGTCACAGAGGCGCTGGTCTCGTGTCTGTCCACCAGCAACCCACAATGCGGGCTGTGCAGGAAGCGATGGATAAGCAGGCACAAGGTGAGATTTACACAGAACTGCCTTTAGTTTAGCTCTGTTTGAGCACCCTTTAATCTGTGGTTCTCTGGGTCAATGTTTAATCCCTAGCACAGCAGGGTAAATCCTCTGAGAGAGGAGAGCTAGTACTTTAACTCCCATAGAGATTTTCCAGGAAGTCCAGAAATAGCTAATTTTTACCCATTGTGGCCCTGTCTCTCATCATCATTTTTATCAGCATCCTGCAAAAATTATCTTGGTAGCTAAATCTTTCTCTTAAATTTAGGCTGTTGTATGAATATTCAGTGGGTGAGAAGCTGTTTTAGCCTTTCAGCCTGGAGCCTTCTTTTTATATCAAGTACTTTACACATGACTGCAGTCATTCTGCTTCTACAATCTTTGTCCTGCTTTCCCCCTCCTATTTCGTGGCTGTTTTCAAGGTTGCATTTGGTAGATGGACGTAGTTAGGTCAGAAGCTTATTTAAGGCTCATACTGTGCGTTCTCAAATGGGTCTCAGCCAAATGTACATTTATGTCCTACGCACTTCCAGTGCTTAGTCAAGGCTTTGGCTAGGATTCTGTGAGGATTTTTCAGCTGAGCAGCCCTGAGCTGCCGGGCTGAGTTCTTTGGCCTCTGTTGTCGCCAGCTGGGCATCTCTGTCAAGAAAAGCATCTCGGAAGAGGGACATGGCGGGACTTGGGGTTTCCTTTCTTTACCCTAGCTGGACCACCAAGGGTCCCAGTCCATGTTTTGATCTTGTCATGACTTCTTTTTGCTTGTTTGCTTTTTATTCGTACATATTAAAGCTTCTCTTAAGGTTCTGGGTAACAGTAGGCCTGAGACATGTGCAGTAATGGAACATACTAGGCATCAATTCATTTAGTTCAAATCCAACATAATCTTTTCTCCTAAACTAGAACCTTATATTCATTTGAGGTACTCATTGGTAAGCACCCTGTAACTTAAGGACTTAAGAAAAACACAACAAGAAGACCCAGTTTTCAAACTTGTTGTTAAGGGCCACACATTAGCCAGAGGAGAGGGATAAAAAGAAATAATTTCTCTTTAAATAATAAATAAATGTATGATGTCCTCTATCACAAATCCTTATGTGTAGTTTTGGCTTCTCTCCAAGAAACAGTCATCAGGCTGGGGAGGTAGTGACATAAGTGCCTGCCTGTCAGGTGCAAGGTCCTAAGTTCAATCCTTAGTACAAACAAACAAACAAACAAAAAAAGTCACCAACTTGCTGAGAATGGAGCAGGTATCACCCAAAACCCCCAAAGAGGAACAAATTCACCCAAACAATTTCTACTGTTGCTTTTTACTGTGTGTTTCAAGAGTACATGTGAGTTTTGGTGTTGGTTTTACATTTTTACAGTTTATGTTGTTTGGCTTATAAATAACACTCCTATGCAGCTCTGTTAATGAGAATATATAGGAAGGCCAAGACAGGGGGACCACAAATGCAAGGCCAGTCTGGGTGTCTCAGTGATGCCTAGTCTCAAAATAAAATTTAAGGGTTAGCTTAGCAGATTAAATCACCTGCTTAGGCAGACACAGGGACCAGGGCTCGATCCCTGTCATGCTGTGCCAGCCCCTGGGGCACACTGAAACAGTGACTGAGCCTGGGCTTGGTGGTGCGTGCCTGTAATCCCAACTCTTGAGAAGCTGAAAACAGAAGAATCACTACGAGTCTGATCTGCGCAGCAAGACCCTGTAGACCCTGTACTAAATACATAAAAGTAAAATAAAGTTTAAAAAGGTCTGCAGATGTAACTTAGCAGCAGCAGCAGCACTTAGCCATATGTGTGAGGTGCTAGGCTCCATCTTCAATAACCCTGCACCAAAGTATTTATGTGACTCTGCCATGCACACAGAGATTTTCTAATACTGAAAAATAAAAATAAATTTTTCATTACCCAGGAATCTGGGGCTAGATGATCACTGTGAGTTTGAGGCCAGTTTGGGTTACAAAATAAGTTAAAGTCCAGCTTGCACTATATAGGGAAACTCATCTCACAAAGACCAAAAAAAAGGCCGCGCCTGGGCAGGACTTCTTCTCGCCGAGCGGCGCATGCCGGGTCTGCCCCGCCGCTCCACCGCCGCGCCTGACTGGGACTTCTTCTCGCCGAGCGGCGAGCGCCGGGTCTGCCCTCCCGCGCCGCCGCGCCTGAAACTCATCCACAGCTGACACTGGTCCGGGGCGCTCTTTGCGCCTGTCCCATGCCACACCTGTAGCCCACCCCCTGTTTGGTTTGACCAGCACACCTACCAGGTAAGGATCTCTGAAACTTTCTTTAATCTCCCTGCACAAGCCCACCTGAACTATAGTCTGGAACCTATCCACCAAACCCTCTGGCCTCGTGCCAGCCC
>PVKN010042109.1:0-10446 GCA_004027915.1 Capromys pilorides
TGTTCCTACACTGGAAATTCTGATTTCACCTGCTGAGAAAAACAAAACCTTCCTTCTGGGAAAATTCCCCTTCACTTGTCTCTCCCAACATTTTTTTTTTTTTCTGGTTCAGAGACTGACCCAGGGTCTTTGCATCCCCACACTTCAGAAATTCTAATTTTGTCTAAGTTGACAAAATCATCCTGATAGGCTTCAACTTGTGATCCTCCCATCTCAGCTTTCCCCAGGGCTGGGATTACAAGTGAGCACCATCAGGCTCCCTCTGGCCTATCGTTTCTGTCTTCCTGGGACCCCACAGACACCAAGACACCCACTCTTTTCCCTGCATGTGGCGCTGGATGCTGACCACGCCCAGTGAGCAGGCAGTGTTGAGGCCCTGAGCGAAACTCTCACCAGGCAACTTTGGCTGAGCTGAATTAGAGCTGGCCAGTGTGGCCGAGGCCTGGAGCGGCCAGGAATACTCAACGCATGGCACTTCTGTGTACTCAGAGCTGGAGGTCGTTGGATCCTGGGCTTGTGTTGGAGCAAGAACCTGAGGCTGGGCTTTCTCTTCTGAGGAGCTTTTGTTTCCATCCTTTTTCCAAAAGAAAGTTTCTCATTTGTTAAAGTACTCTGGTGACACTCTGCTTTAAAGAAATACTCGCTTCTCTTTTCCCTCCATCCCCAATACTAGGAATTCAACTCAGGGCCTTCAAACTGACCTACATTCCCTGCCCTTTTAAATTTTTTATTATTTTGAGATATAGTGCATTACCTTTCCCAAGCTGGCTCACACTTGCAATCCTCCTGCCTCAGCTCCAGAGTGATGGGATTACAGGTGTGTGCCCCCATGCCCAGCAATGGGTAATCTCAAATGAAGCCAGCATTTATTATGGTTTCACCATTTCTGCCATAAATCAAAGGCACACGTCACCCAAGTTCCTTTTCTTTTTCCAGGAATCAGCTCAACTACATCACAGAAGAGCTAAGAAACCCTTACAGGTGAGGAAGCTGAGCCAGGCAGGAGAGCACAGATTGAAAGCCCGTGGCGCTCCTCCTGGCAGGAGTAGAGCTGCCGTCTCCTGTTAGTCCACGATCCTATTCCAGCAGGACAGTTTTCCTTCTTCTGCCCAGGGCCTCTGGGACACAAGGCCAATGCTCTGCTGTGGAGGAGACTGGCCCCTGACTTAGGGTTTGCTGTGCTGGGCATGGCATGGTCCCCAAGGGAAAGGAAGTGCTCTGACTTCTTTACTTCCCTCTGACTTCCTTTGCTTTAAACAGGTGGATTCTACCACCCTAGGACATGGGAGTGAATCTATCACTGGAAAATCTCTTGACCTGCTGGTCCCTGCCACCTCAAAGCCCCCACCCAGGTGGCCTCAGGAAGGGCCTCTGTGGCCTGGGCCACCACACCCAGAGAACAGGCTCTGTGGGAGGGAGGGAAGACAGGAAGTGGAGGACACAGACCCTCTGGGCTGACACCTGATGGGCTGGTGCTGTCATTCTCAGAAACCTGCCCCTGGCTATCATCATTGGGATCCCTCTGGTGACCGTGTGCTACATCCTCATGAACATCGCCTACTTTACCGTGATGACCCCAACAGAACTGCTGCAGTCCCAGGCGGTGGCTGTGGTGAGTGGAGGGGCTGCGGCCTGTGGGAGGAGGCAAGGGGAGACTGGGAGAGGGACAGGTGCTCAGCTGAGTAGACTGGGTTTAGGAGAGACACGGAGGGGCGATGAGCTCTTCCTGTCTACCTCCAGCCACAGCTACCTGGGTGCAGGCAGAGCTCAGGGCTAGAGGGTGGGGCTCGGGGACCCAGGGCTCTGACAGATGGGAGGGAGGAGAGGGAAATGTTCAGGGAATGTGAACACTAATAATGAGGTGCAGGATGGAAGCCCAGTGAGAAGGGACACAGATCAGGCATGGTAGGCAGAGAGGGGCACACCCATCAGCCCAGCTGCTTGGCAGGCAGAGGTTGGGGAATCACAAGTTCAAGCCCAGCCTGGGCAAGCTATTGAGACCTTTTTCCAAATAGAAATAACAGGGCTGTGTATGTAGCTGAGTGGTAGAGAGGTCCTGGGTTTAAATCCCAGTACTAAGACACACACACACACACACACACACACACACACACACACACACACACGAGGGCTTTGACAAAAGAATCACAAGTTCCAGCCCAGCTTAGGCAATCTGTAGTGACTTAGACTCTATTTTTTTAAATTATGTTTTTAGTGAGACTATTTTATTTAATTACTTTTAAGGTATTTAGTACGGGGTCTACAGGATCTCACTACACAGATCAGACTTGTAGTGAGTCTTCCTGGTTTTTCAGCCTCCCAATCCCTGGGATTACAGGTACACACCACCACGCCCAGTCTCAGCCTGCCTGAGGAGGGAGGGCCAGCATGTCATGCCAGGGATTAAATCCCCAGCCCCTGCATCTGTGACTATTTTAAACAAACAAAAACAAAACCATTATAAATGTATAGAGATGAAGCTTAGAAAAAGGTTCTAGTCTCAATCCCCAGTACAGCCTGCAAGCAGGCGCAGGAGCCGGGTGTTTGATTTTTCAGGCCTGCCTGCCGGCCCCACACCTGGATGGTGCTCACCTACAATCCTAGCTCTTGGGAGGCTGTAAGCAGGCAGATCACTATGAGTCTGATCTAGTAATGAGGTCCTGAACACTCTGTAGACCCTTCCCTAAAATACTAAAAAAAAAAAAAAAATCCCCAGTACAATAAAAATAAAAACAGTGTGTGTGCGGGAGGCACCAGGGACCAGAAAACACACATGGATTCCCTCATTAGAGGCCTTGTGGAATTGGCATGGGACAGAAAATAGAAACAGCGAGGTGGTGGAGTTTTGCTCCAGGAGGAGATGCAGCTGGGTTAATCCTGAGGGCACCAATCACCAGCCTGGTCATCAAATGGGAGGAGAACAAGTCACTGAGTGAGCCTCAAGGAAGCCAGAGTGCATGCTGCTGGTAGGATTATCTAGTACCTAAGAATGGTGGCAGGAAGTGGGGGCTTGAGACTGCAGAGTGGCAGCACAGGCCTAAACCTCACACTGAGAGGCAGGTTGGGAGGAACAGAAGTTTGACCCCAGCCTGGGGTACTTAGCAAGACCTTGTCTGAGGATATAGCTCACTCCCCAGTGCCTCACAATTAACCCATCAATATAAACACCCTGAGATACTGGGAAGTTTTTCAGGCACTATTCTCCCATTGGACATAGGGGTGAGGGTCCCAGAGGTTGTGACCAAGTAGCTGAGCTGGGGCCCTATATTGTCTGGGAGGCTAGAGGAACTTTTTTGGACCAATGGCTCTTGGAGTTATGAAAGGGAAAATTCTCAGGATTCATTTCCTTCTCCCGCCAGACTTTTGGTGACCGTGTTCTCTACCCAGCCTCTTGGATTGTCCCACTTTTTGTGGCTTTTTCCACCATTGGAGCTGCTAATGGGACCTGTTTTACTGCGGGCAGGTAGGGGACCCTGCAGATACTCTGTCCCCAGGTGGGCAGGAGGGAGCAGAGCTGATGTCACACACAGGAGGCCCTACATTTTCTGGGCTGGTGCCTGGTCCCGAGCCTGGCAGACCAAGTCAGAGCCCCAAAGTCCAGAGAAGGGCTATGCTTTGCACCCAAAGGACAAACCAGCAAGGAAGTGCGAACAAGGCCACTTTGGGACAGCCTAGCTGCTAACTAGCACTTGGGAGATTAAGGTATGAGGAGGCGCACCTGGCTACACAGTGAGCTCAGGGCGGCCTGAGGTAAAGCAAGACCCTGACTCAAAAATAAATCAGTAAAAAAATAAATTACATGAAAGGCAAATTAGCAAACATAAAGACGTGGCGCTTCCCCCCAAACTACTTCCAGTTCAGGTACCTGAAAGACTGTAGTTAGATCATTATGGGGAGGAAAGATAAATAGAATTTCTTTCTTTAAAAAAAAAAAAGATGCCACAATTAGGAATTCAATCAGATGCAAGTGAAAAAGTAAGGTGGAAGCTAGAGTTGCTCATGAGCATGAAGCGACAGATATGGAGATGGACACGGACAGAAGAGAATTTGCCAAAATTGAAAACATTGGGAGCTTCAAACACCCTGGTCTACACAAGACAAAGTAGATTCAGCTGTAAATATCTTAGTGCTATAGGAAAAGAAACTCTGAAAAACAACAGAATTTGAGAGATTGTAGCATTGGGACAAAGAAACAATGGAAGACATTTCATGAGAGACCATATCTGTCAAGTGGCAAGGGACATTTGATACTGGAATTCTGTGTCACTGAAATAGCACTCAAGACTCCTGGCAAAGCATGCATAGTTTTAGAGAAGCCATGGAACATTTCCTCTTTTTTCACTGGAAACTGTTAGAGTCCACCCTAGAGAAAAATACTGAGCTCAGAAGGACTTGATTTTTCAGAAGACAGGGAAAGGAAAATATAGCAAAGCATGTTGGCATTCTAGTACTGCTTTGGTTTTGTCTTGGCAAAGCCAAGCTCACAGGGACCCAACAGCCGAGGCTGGGCTCTCTGTCCATCAAGGAGCTCAGCAGCATGGAGGGGAAGAAAGGGCTTTAGTGGGCCAGGCTGGAATCACAGTCACTGAGGGGCTGACAAGAACTGGGGCTTTATAGGAAAGGGGAACAGAGGCACAGGTCTGGCGTTGCAGAGCTGGCAGCTTAGGTGATCCCTGCCGTGTCTCAGTTCAGATGCTGACATCTCAGGATGGCTTCTGTGAGGTCTGGGAGCCAGCACCTCTTGAGGCAGCAGTTCAGTGCCCATCAGGAGATGACAGATTGTGTTGGGGAGCCACCAGCTGCGGCTCCTGTCGTGGGGTCACTGTGCCCATGTGGGGAGTTTCCTCATCGTGGGGTAGTGCGAGGCTCTGCTGCTCCAGGAGTCCAAGGTGGCTGCAGCTTAGGATAATGACTTACCCCTTCTAGACATCACCCCAGGAGGTCTGGAACTGGACATTTTAAAGACTGTCAATGAGATGTCCCTGCAAAATCACTTTAGTTACTTTGACTTAGTGTCCTCAACCTCGAAGGGGATGAGACAGGTTAGGTAATGGCAGGGCTAATAGATGTAGCAGACATTGCCTGACTGGTCAGCATCCCATGTGCAGAGCTGAGCCAAAGTTCGAAGATAATAAAATGAAGGCAGAGTTGTGAAGCTTTATCTTGCTTTTAGTTACCTGTGGGTACATGCAGACCAGCTTTGAGAGATCTGTAATAGTCTTCTTTGCTAGGCCTCCCTGGCCCATGTCCTTCAGTCACAGTGCTGGTGACTCCACAACACTAGGATGCACCTAGCCCCTCACCTTCTGACACTCACTCCCCTCCAAACTCAGAGTCACCCAAAGATGGCCAATCACCACTCAGTTCCCTTCCCTGTGACCCCCTCAGGGAGCTCAGGACACACTGCTCAGCACCTTTGTGTGATTCTTCTTTCAGAATCGTTTATGTCACAGGCCGTGAAGGGCACGTGCCTAAAGTGCTCTCTTACGTCAGCGTCAGGCACCTCACTCCTGCCCCTGCCATCATCTTCTATGTAAGTAGGAATCACACCACGATGCCTTACCTTGCTATGTCCTATGTCCTGTTCATTTCACCAGGGATGATATATATCATGGCTATCATACTTAGATTCCTGGTATGAATCTAGGTATGAATTCCTGAGGTCAGAGGGCCCTCAGGTCCAGGGATGAAAGAGACCTCTCTTCCTTACACTTGTCCCAGTGGTTTTTGCCTTGTTCCTGAGCACTGTGACCACTGGCCCTGTCCAGGTCATTATCACCCTAATCAAATAACTGGATATAAGAAAGCACGTAAATATCTAATGCTCATTAAGGGTACTACAGGTGAGCTCAAGGTAGGAAAAGAAGGAAAGAGGAGTGTGCTCCGCAGAGCAAGTGTGGGCCAGTTGAGGGTTCACAGTGGCCAAGAGATTAATGGCCACCATCGCTTACACACATGTCTCACATTGGAGCCATTCCAGGGAGTGCTCTGAGAATACGTCTGAGATAGGACAGACATGTCTCTGTGATTGACAGGACACAACCTATGGTTGACTCACCTTGCTAAGTCCTATGTCCTGTTCATTTCACCAGGGATGATATATATCACCGCTATCATACCTAGATTCCTGGAGGAAGGACTCAGGTTTCCTTACTCTATGATGCAGAACACAGAAAGCATTCCCAAGACAATTGAATTTATCCTACTTCTGCTCCTGTTTCTGAATTTACCTACAAAAGATAGTTTTAATCCTCCAAATTGGTATAACTCTACTTCATTCATTTACATTTATTTATTTGTCCTGAGCCACCTGGAATAAACTATATATATTGCATGGGGAGGAACAAGGCACTTTACAAGGTGATGCTAACAGCAGTCTCTCATTATGGCCTAATGACCTGCGTGTCCTGAGATCATCAATGGCTCTAGTGGGAGGTTCTCAGGGATAAATCATCTGGGTCATGGGCAACTGTTCTGGGCACACAGATACTTTTCACATTTCTAAGGCCAGTCTAATACCACCTGCCCCCCTCCCCAGCTCCACAACAGAACAGGCCTCTCCTCCACCTGCACACTCTGAAGATGGGGAGCCTCACCCAGAGATCAGGGGCACAAATCAAGGCCCAGGTGGCTAATTCAGTCAATATCAGACCCAGTTTCCATAGTATAGGGCTTTTGACTCATAAGACAGACTCTCTGGAATTTGAATCTACCATTGTGAAGCTGGTACACTGTATATACAGATTTTGCCTAATATTTTCCTTGCTTAAAGTCACAACTGTAAAGACTCAAATACTATTCAAGTTCTTCCTGTCAAGTATCAGAGAGAACAGCTAACATAACCACAGTCATGTTCAACCCCTACTGCAATGGCATACAGGGGACGTATCTTTCATGCTGATCTGTTTAGGAAAAACTGCTTCTTCAGACTTTAATGAGGTGATCAGAAAAATGCTTTTATGTGCTAATGACTCCATAATTTGCTCTTGTCTCTATTAGGGTATAATATCAACGATTTATATCATCCCTGGTGACATAAACACTTTGGTCAATTATTTCAGTTTTGCTACATGGACATTTTATGCGATGACCGTTATAGCACTTGTTGTGATGAGGTTTACACAGAAACATCATAAAAGGCCTATCAAGGTAAGCTTCTCATGCCCCATGTCACAAGCAGCTCTGGTGACCAGAGACAAGACAAAGACAAGCTTGCTCTTTCTTTTCTGATTCTACTCTACAGTTGTTGAGTGTCACCTTTTACACAGGAATTTATCCTGCACTTTAGACTATAGTTTGTGATCCCAGTAAGCACCTAGTCATTCATCTTACTAAGTTGTCATTTTACCAGGAATAGCTTTGACACTGAGGGAGTCTCCTGAACTCTGGTCCCTGGGTCCATTCCTGTCTAAGTTCACAATCTACTTTTAACTCCTTCCCACACCCTGAAGGGCTGGTGGGATCTCTCTACTCTGAAGTCGAAGAAGCATTTTGTTTTGTTTTGCTTATATTAAGGATTAAAATCCCTCCCCCCCAAAAAAAACTGTCCTATTGAATTCTTAGGATAATAGAGCATAAATGAGAGTTACAAAAATGACCAGGAAAAGAACAAGGACACCCTCTTTAACCCTAGGGCATTCAGGGCCTTTGCATGGAGCTATATCCTCAGTGATTTTTTTTCCTTAATGAGACAGGATCTCATTAAATTGTAAATTGTCCAGACTGATTCAAGTTTCTGATCTCCCTGCTTCAGGTGCGCAGGGTGTTGGGGTTACAGGTGTGCACCAGCAGGTCTGGTCTAGCTTTAGCATATATTTCAGAAATCTATATAATCCATTGGCTCTGGACCTCTGTCATGTCCCTTTAGTCAGCAGAGACAGGGAGCAGCTTGCCTGGAGCTAGGTAGTGGACCCCTACTCAGTTCACCCAGCAGACAAATGCATGGTGGCAGCATACGATTTTAATTTGCATAAAACCAGGCAGAATCACCAAGAGAGCAAAGGAAAAACCCCACAGCCAACATCTTTAACACAAATCAAGGCAATCTAGTGCTGCCACAAAGCCCAGACTGCATGGAAACACCACACCCCTAGTGAAGGGTGCACTGGGTGGGACTCCCACAAGACCTGAGGCCTACCAGCAAAAAAACGGGAAGCCGGGTTGCCTGAGTCTTCAGGTGTCCCAGAGGCTCCCTATAAAAGCTCTTTTCCAGCATGGAAACACTTGAAGGAGCACTAGAAACAGTGCCAGCCTCAGAAAGCACACTGGAGATGGCAAGTACATCAGGACCCCAGAGGTAGAGCCCACGGACACACATCTCCCCATGGAGAAGAGCTACACAGAGAGGCTGCATCATGTTCACAAAATTTTAGAAAACAGAATTGTTCCAGAAGAGTAAGGAAAAAGGAACACAAGAGCAAGGAATCATTCCAGGAAAGAGGACTGAAATCCAGGAAATGAAAACAAGTCCAACAGAAATAAAAAGATTTGAGAGGAAACAAGAAAAGAAGCCAGAAAAAAGGAGGTTGTAACACCTGTGAATTTGGTGTACCTGAAGAACAGAAGAGTGACGTCATTTGTGGAGAATTCTAAAAATTACAGTTGAAGAACTATTTCCTGAGGTAAAGGAATCACCCAAAGGGGAACTCCGCCATCCCTCAACAGAGTGACAGGCATATGGTGCACCCGGCAAATGGGCAACAAATTAACAGTCCAAGAAAATCGCTCAGTTTTATGCAATGCCTTGGGTATCCACTCTCCCTTTCCTGTTCCCACCTCCATCCACAATTCTCTTACAAGAAACCTAATAGTATCCAAGCTTCAGTTATCAACATTTCATGCCAGAAGACAGTGGAGAAATGTGTTTTAAATCCTCAAAAGAAAGCAAACAAAGCCAGTGATTTTGTATCTGAGTCAACTGATCTTGAACAATACAGCTGTGTTGTATCATGATGAAAAGCCTAATGGTGGATGTTACTGTATGTGCATTTCCCAAGGAATTAGCTCAAGAATGAGCTTCAGAAGCCATAAAGTTATGAGCATAAGGCGAGTTTGTTGAACTATGGAGCTAAGAATAAATGACAGAGACAGAATGGTATGTTCATAGTGTACAAAAAGGTGGAAAAAGAGTGACATGAAAAGTATGTGCCAATTTAGGAAAGAATGCCAAACAAGTACCTAATTTAAGATAACAAACTGGGAATGGTGGCCCATGCCCATCATCTTAGTTCTCTGAGAGCCAGAGACAGGAGGATTTCAAGTTTGACCCAAGCCTGGGTCAAAAAATAAAGGACTGTGTTGTAGCTCAATGTGAAGAGCCTAGGTTCAGTACTAGTAATACACAGACACACACACCCCAATTTACTTTCTAATGCAATATGTATTAGAATATGTTATTCATATAGGTTTACCATGTTTTAGCTGTATTCGAGGATACTCACTGGGAATTTGTGGTTTCCAGTAATGTGCAATGTTTTTCCCAATTAAAAAGAGAAACAGGTTCTTAGGAGTGTTTTCCCCCAGTATGTCACTCTTTGAGGACACAAGACTGATAGGAAGAAGACACTTATGTGTAGAAATCCAACATAAAACAGTGGGAGGGAGATCAAGCTTGTCAACAGTATGAATCAACTGATTTCCTTGCTTAACTCAGCCATTATAAGAAAAAGATTTTCCAGGCAGATCTACAAAGTTTGTGAAATTAAAAACAAAGAACAGGCAAAGAATGACCAGGTAGATGAAAAAACAGTCAACAGGAACAGACCAGCACCCGGGCCCAAAGCACAGCTTAGAGACAGTCAGGTGAAAGCTGAAATTCACAGTGAGCAAAGAGGCTGTGGAGCCTCCTCAGCATACAGCGCAGCGGCCGTTCTTACAAAGCAGAAACTATAGCATGTGGGAGGAGAAACACTCACTGCTCACAGTGGCTGCAAAAGGCCTCCTGCAAGACTTCCTTGTAAAGCGACAGAAGGCCTAGGGACTGTCACAGGGCGGATGGAAGAGATTTCTGTCGCTGTCTCCCGGCCATCAGCTGACGCCTCAGGCACACCAGAGCTGTATCTGAGAACTGATGATTGATCTTCCACACCAAAAGAAATTATAAACCACCTAACTTACACTGTCTACAGTGCACAAAAGAGAACAGTAGAAAGAGCAGACTTTTAGGTCTAAGTTCAAATAGGAGATGAGAGTGTGTAAACTCCTAAAAATGAACAATAATAGTAGCAAGACACACACTTGCAGAACATAAACTTTGACATTTCATTTAAGGTTTCTATGAATGAACTTGAAAGAAACAGGACTCACACAACCAAAGAGCAAGAGAAAGAACAACATAGAGCTTAGCATATTTGTCTGTTACTCTTCTCTAATTGCTGGGATAAATACTTGACACTCAAAATGAAGGAAGGCAAGGTTTATTTAGCTCACAGTTACTGGAGGTTTCAT
>PVKN010042110.1:0-10445 GCA_004027915.1 Capromys pilorides
CTGAGACTTTTATTAATCAATTCAGGTAAGAAATGTTCATGATAGCACTCATGGAAATGCTGAACTATTTTGAGGTTATATGTGCTTATAGGGTTAGACAATACAATAAATATGTGGATCTTTTAAATGGACACTCGTGAGTTTTAAACTTCTTTTTCCTTGAATAAAGATACTAACAATTTTTTAAATTTTATTAATTTTAATAAGAAAGAAATAACAATGAAACAGTTTCAAAGCACAGTCACAATAATTAATACAATGCATATTGTTGTCTTCAAAGTAGTTGTTCAGAGTACAAGATGCAGATGACTTTTCTAAGCACTATTAGTACAATATTTCTTCTCATTGAACTAAGAGAAAGTAGTTGTATGTATGGTCCAATAGTCCATAATAGTAGTAGGTTATCAGCAGAACTGGCAATGTTAGAAGCTGTTGACTTGAGCCTTTTATAGCTAAGCGTATTAATCTGGCTTTACCTTTTATACCTCAAGCTTAAACTTTCCTGCTGGATGGTTAAGACCAAGTTAAAGCAAGACCTATATAACAAAAAATGTAACTTTTGTATCTCACAAGGTCAGTCAGATTCCCTCAGGATTTACCTTTAAACTATGTACAGCACTTTGTGGAACTTTTGTCAGATACTGATAATTTTAGTTAAATACTTTTTAACTTTTTATCACAAACAATGTTGTAACCATTGAAAAGTTAGAAATTAAGTCCAACCGTTTATTGAATGTTTTCAGTTTTGAAAAGATACTATTTATATTCATTTGTTTTTTATTTTTAATGCATTTGGTACAGGGTCTTACTATACAGCTTGACTCTTAGTGATCCTCCCGTTTTTAGCCTCCCCAGTGCTAGGATTACAGGCATGTGCCACCATGCCCCCGGACTTGGTGGCTGGCACAGTGCACTTGGGGGCAGGGCCAGCACAGCATGTAGTGCTGAGGATTGAACTCCAGTCCCTGTGCTTGCCTAAGTAGGCACTTAGTCTGCTGAGCTATCTCACCAGCCCTTAGTTTTTATTTGTTATTATAACATTGTATATTGTGAGCAGCCTAATGGAGACTTCTCTACCTAGTAATCTTCAGGTAGATTTTCTGGTGCAGTATCAAAGAAGTAGATTTGGGACCACATGAAGTAAAGAAAACTGTAGTGGTTATAAAATTATCTATACCTGTGCTTGAGGTAAATCTGTATACAAGATCGGGAATTGTTTCTCTTTTATACATGGTATACCTTTTTTTTTTTTTTCCTACTGGGAATCAAAATCAGGACCTCACTCTTGCCAGGCACGCATTTGTGTCCCTGAGCTCTTATCTCCAGCCTAATGTTTTTCTAATAAGCAAAATAATACATAGTCTATGTGAAAAAAAGCATCACCTTTGCCTTCAGAGTTTAGTATTATGTAGTTCTATAAAAGCCCTTGATATTTTTGAGATTGTGTTAAATTTACAATTGAATGTAGAGACAACTGACATTTTGAGGTTGGTGAAACATAATATCGAAGCATGTAGAGTGTCTTTTTATTGTATTAAGCCAAGCCTCTTTGGATTCAAGAGTAGTCTGAAGCTTTCATCATTTAGGCGTTATGTGATGCTGATTCCTTTTATGTTATTGTGAGTGACATTTTCTCTGTTGTTGGTACTGTGAAAATTATAGAACTACTTCAGAGATACTGCATATTCAGTTCCATGTTACCACAATAAAGCAAATATTGCTATAAAGTTGAGTCACAAGAATTATTTTGTTTTCCTAAGGCATACAAAGTTAATATTTACACTGTGCTATGATCTTTTAATTGTGCAATGCCACTAGATTCTCAAAACCACAAAAAATGCTTTTTTGCTAAAAAGAAATTGCTAACAGTCATCTGAGCCTTCAGTAAGTTGTTATCCTTTTGCTGGTGGAGAGTCTTAAACCAAGGTTGATGGTGCTCACTGATCAAAGTGGTGGTTAGTGGTGGTTGCAGTGACTGGCAGTGTCTTTAAATAAAACAGTAGTGAGGTTTGCTGCAATTGACATTCCAGCACTTGATGCTGCTTGGTGGCATTTTACCCACTGCAGAACTGCTTTCAAAATTGGAATCAAACCTCACAAACACTGTCAATGCTTTATTAGATAAGGTTATGTAATATTCTAAATCTTCTGTCATCATTTCAACCATTTTCACAGATCTTAATTAGGAGTAGATTCCCCTCAAGAAACCATTTCCTATGCTCATATATAAGAAATTCATTCATTTAAATTTTATTGTCACATTGCAGCAATTCAGTTGTATCCTCAGGCTACACTTCTAATTCTATTTCTCTTGCTATTTCCGCCACATCTTTACTTTTTCCAATGGCATCTTGAACTTCTCAAAGTCATCCATAAGGTCTACCACCCATTCCTGCAAAATTCCTGTTAAGGTTGATATTTTGACTTGCTTCCATAGATCACAAATATTCTTAATAGTGTCTAAAATGGTAAATCTTTGACTGAAAGTTTTCCATTTGTTTGGCCCAGATGTATTAAAACATCACTGTAATTGACAGCTGTAGTATCAAATATTTTTCTTAAACAGTAATACATAAAAATTGAAATTACTTCATGGGCTGCAAAGTGGATATTGTTTTAGCAAGCATGATAACATTAATCTTGTACATCTCTATCAAGATTGCTCTTGGGTGGCTTGGTAAATCCCCCCCCCCCCCCCCCCCGAGCAATGGGTCTCAATAATAGGTTTAAAATACTTAGTGAACAGTGTATGAACAAATTTGCTATTATCCAGATTTTATTGTTCCACTTTTCCAGCACATGTGAGTAGATTTATACGTAAGGGCTCTAGGATTTTCAGAATGGCAAGTGAGTATTGCCTTCAGTGTAAAGTAACTAGCTGCATTATCTTTTCATAATGGAGTTGGCTTAGCTTTGAAACTTTAAAGCAAGGCATTGACTTCTTGCCTTAATTACTTTTTCTTAGCACCAAGACAAAATACCTGACATCCAAAGTTAAAGGAGAAAAGATTTATTTGGCCTACAGCTTATAGAAGTAGGTCAGCACTCACAAACAGGGTTCCCATTTGGAACCCATGGGAGGGTTCCCATTATCCATACCTCAAACTATACCAAAGCAATCAGTGGGATGATTTATTAATCAATCATACCCTCAGTCCCCGTATCATACACTCTAGATCCAGCCATCTCTTAAAAGCCCCACCTGTGATCTCAGGAAGCTTTGAGGGGGGACATACAGACACAAGCCATAACACTGTTTGAGTTATGTAAAGCCCTAGATGTCATCTTCTTGCAGTACTATTTAAGGCTGTTTGCTGTACCTTGAAAATCCATTAGTGTAACCAACTTCAGTTATCTTAGCTCAATCTTTTAATAGCTTGATGGATAAAAAGCTTCTAGATAAAATTGTACTTATATTGTACAGAGTTGGCTTATTTCCTTAGATTTTATGAATCAGCCTTTGCTAGCTTCAAACTTTGTTCTGTAGCTTCTTACCTCTCTGAGCCTTCAGAGAATTGAAGGAAGTTAGAACTTTGCTCTGACTTTGGCTGAATGTTATGGTTGGTTTGATTTTCTATCAAATCATTAAAGTTTTCTCCATATAGTAAGTGTCTTAGTTACTTTTTACTCATTGCTGGAACGAATACCTGACACTTAAAATGAAGGAAGGAAAGGTTTGTTTAGCTCACAGTTGCTGGAGGTTTCTGTCCATATTCAGCTGGCCCAAGGCTGAGTGGAACAGGGCAGAGAGCATCCAGTTCATGGCGGTGGAACAATAATAATCGCAACAGAGGCCACAGACCAATCACAACAGGGGCACAGAGAGCAACAGCATAAATCTGTCTCTCTGTCTCTCTTTATATTATATTCAGGTTCTCAGCCTTAGCCTGTCCACCTTAGGCCACACTCATAATCCCAGAAATACTTAGACCCATAATCCCATTAGTACTAAAACACATAATCTCAGTAGATCATGAGTCATGTCTGAAACTCTAGAAGTCCCCGCCCCATCATTGCATGAGGCTTTGGGGGGACAACTAGACATTAACCATAACATTCCGCCCCTGGACCCCCAAAGTCTCATGCATATCCCTTTATGCAAAAGACATTTTAGTCCATCTGGAAGAGCTGCCAAATTCCCAGCAGTTTCAGCATTGCTAAAAAGTGCAAGTTCCAAGATCCAAGACAAACTCTCAACTGTGAGCCCCTGTATAAAAGAAAGTTTAAACATATCCAAAATCCAAATGTACAAGATAAACGTTACCAATCCAAACATTGCAAACAATAGAATAATACAAAACACTGGAACCAACACATGTCCAAACCCCAGCAGGGTAAACATTGAATCCCATAGTTCTAACTGTAACATCCGAAGCAGTCTGCACTGAGCTGTGAACTCCAAAGGCCTTACAGGGCTACACCCCTACAATACTCTTGGTGGTAGTTTCCATGTCTTCTCTCTTAGGCCAGATTTGCTCCCTATTTGCAGTTTCCCTTAGACAATCCACGTTTCTGGCTTTTCCAAACTTCTGGGGTTTCCACTGAATAGGCTTCCCACTCTCTGCTTCACACACTGCACTCTCAGGGATACACTGCCTGGCCTCCCAGGCCTTCTTCTGAAATTGAGGTAGAAGCCTTCTTAACCTAACAACTCTTGCGTTCTGAATGCACCTAAAACCAACGTCACATGGATGATGCCAAGGTCTGCTGCCAGCTGGAGTAGTGGCCAGGCTTCCTTCTCTCTTGGTTGTAAGGGTGGAGTGCCTGGATTGATGAACACTTTGATCTTGATTCCAGTGAACAAATTCTCTATGCTGGTGCCATTTTGGAACCTGATTTGGCCACTGCTGCCATTCTGGTATTTGGGTCTCTGCAACTTTTTACTCAAGGCAAAGCCTGTCTCCTTTGCACTTCTGGGGCTGCAAAGGGTGGAGAGCTGCCGCCTCTTGTGTTTCCCTTGGGCCAACTTTTTGACTCTCTGATTCCTTCCCAGCAATAGAAATCCTTTCAGCTCCATCTTTGCAGTGCACAGCTTTCCTGGTGCTTCCTTTTTAGCCAAACTCACATTTTAAATCACCCTGCTTGACTCTTTGCTGTTGATTCTTGACATAAATCTGGCTAAAAGCCACCAATAACAACCATGCCACTGCCCCAATAGTTTGCTACTTTGAAATATCTCTTGAAAGATTAATCAGTCCGCCATGCTTAATCTCAGTCTTAGGCAAAGTCTCTGGGCACAAGCAAAATTCCAAAAGATTTCAGCCAATCCATAGCACAAATGATCTGGAGTCCAATGACCAATGCTATCCTTTTTCCCAGCAGAAATCTCCTCATCCTGGTCTTTACAGGCTGGCTTTCTGTCAGTCTTCTGGTCTGATTTCTGATTAGAATCTCCTTTACAAAACAGCTGAAGCTTTTCCAGCTCTTTGCAAGTAGAAGACCTGTCCAAATATTTGCTATCTCTGCACATAAACCCTTTATTTATTTGTTTGTTCATTCGTTTGTTTGTTTGTTTGTTTATTTATTTATTTATTTATTTATTTATTTTTGTATTATGGCTGGCTCAGCCTGCGCTGGGGCTGGAGCTGGCACAGGATGTAGTGCCGGGGATCAAACCACAGTCCTTCCAGTTCCTAAGTTTTCCTAAGCAGGTGCTTTAGACCACTGAACCATCTCGCTGGCCCTCATAAGCCATTCTTTATACCCAGGCTTCAAGCCAGTCTTCTGGTCTGAGTTCTGAATGGAATCTCCCAGCCAAAGCTTTTCCAGTGTTTCGCTTGTAGGCAACATCTCTGAACCTTCCATATCTCTTCCCATAAGCTATTCCCAAAAGCTCGTAATCCACATTGTCAGGTATAGCCTCAGCAACGACCCCACTTCTCTGGTACCAAATTCTGTCTTAGTTCCTTTTTACTTGTTGCTGGGACAAAAACCCGACACTCAAAATGAGGGAAGGAAAGGTTTATTTAGCTCACAGTTGCTGGAGGTTTCAGTCCATATTCAATTGGCCCAAGGCTGAGTGGAACAGGGCAGAGAGCATCCAGTTCATGGCGGTGGAACAGCAATAATCACGACAGAGGCAACAGACCAACCAAGGCGCAGAGAGCAACAGGAGTCTGTCTGTCTGTCTCTCTTTATATTCAGGCTCTCTGCCTCAGCCCATCCACCTTAAGCCACAATCATAATGCCAGTCGTACTCAGACCGGTAACCCCATCAGTACTAAAACACACAATACCAGTGGATCAAGAGTCAAGTAATCCCAGCAGTACTCAGACCCATAATCCCATTAGTGCTAAAACACATAATCCCGGTGGATCATGAGTCGAGTCTGAAACTCTAGAAGTCCCCATCCCATCATTCATGAGGCTTATGGGGGACAACTTATTTCGTTTTCTTGGCATTTGTGTTCACTGGCACAGCACTCTTAATTTCTTTCAAAACTTTCTTTGCATTAATCATTTGCCAATAGTTTAGTGCGAAAGACCTGACTTTTGGCCTGTCTCAGCTTTCAAGATATCTTCCTCAATAAGCTTCATTGTTTCTTTTTTTTTTTCTTTTCCAGGACTGGGGTTCAAACTCACGACCTTTCATTTGCCAGTCAGGCACTTGTGCTGTGGAGCTATCTACCTGCCCACCCTCCCCTCTCCCTCCTCCCTTTTTTTCTACAAGGTCTCACTTCGCAGCTCAGACTCATAGTGATCCTCCTGTTTCCTGCCTCCCAAGTGCTGGGATTACAGGCGCACACCACGGTGCCCAGACTCTATAGCCTGCTCAGTGTGCTCCGGTGCGACAGGTGGGGCCAGGAACTGAACCTTGGCCCCTATGCTTCCATAAACAAGCACTCAGTCTGCTGAGCTATACCGCCCCCTGCTTCATTGTTTGTTGATTTTTTTTTTTTTTAATTTAAAGTGAGAGTGATAATTCATTTCATTTGAACCCTTAGTGGCCATTGTTGATTTACTAATTTCAGTATTTTCCTATCTCAGGAAATAGGGAAACTTGAGGAAGGGGCAGAGAGAAATGGAGAAATGGTTGATGAGCATTTAGAACACTCACTCTTATCTGTCAAGTTCCTTTTTTTTTTTTTTTTTTTAATATGAGTGTGTTCACAGTGCCCCAGAACAATTGCTACAGTAACATCAAAGATGAGTGAGTACAAATCACTGTAACAGACATAATAAAAAGAAGTCAAATTATTGTAAGATATACTAAAATGTATCACAGAAACATGAAGTGAACATGAGCTGTTGGAAAAATGGTGCTGATAGACTTGCCACAGGATTATCACAAACCTTCATTTTACAGAAGAAATAAAAGGCGTTATCAGGCCTAGAAGATAGCTCATGTGCATAAATGCTTGTCTGGAAAGCACAAGGTCTTAAGCTCAATCCTCGGTACCAAAAAAATAAAAAAAAATAAAATAAAATAAAGACATCTGCAAACCCTGTAAAATGCAATAAATTAAGAATGGTAAACCTAGGTTAGCCTGACCTAATTGCTATATATTTATTTATGTAATTTCTAGCTTACTAAATGATTTATTTGAGATTTCTAAAATGGATTTGTGTTTTGTAGGTGTACTGACATGTTATGTAATCGTTCTATGTCATATTCCTAAGATACCACTTTGTTTTAATCTTACTTGCTAATTTTGTAGAAGGTTTATTTATTTATTTATTTATTTATTTATATTTCTTGGCTAGCTCAGGCTGCCTTAAGGGCTAGTCTGGTGTGGCTTGTGGAGGTAGGACTCAAACCTGCACCTAAGCAGGTGCTTTAAACAACTGAGCTAACCTGCAAGCGCTCATGTGCCTACTCTTTTTGACATACAGAAATATACATTTTTTTTCTTGTGATACTAGCAATTGATGTTTGGGCCTTCACACTGAGCTACACTCCCAGCCTTTTTTTATTTTTTATTTTGAAACAAGTTCTTACTCAGTTACCAAGTGTCTGATACTAGACTTAAATTTGTGAGATCCTCTTGACTCAGCTTCCCAGAGTACTGGTGTCTCAGTTACTTTTCTCTCATTGCTGGGACAAATACCCGACAACCAAAATGAAGGAAGGAAAGTTTTATTTAGCTCACAGTTACTGGAGGTTTCAGTCCATAGTTGGCCAGCTTCAAGGCAGACTGGCACAGGGCAGAGAGCAGCAGTTCATTTCAACAGAGGCAGCAACAGTAACTGGCCAACAACAGTAACAGAGACGTAACAGAGTGAGAGTCTGTTTCTCTGTCTTTCTTATATCACATTCAGGCTCTCTGCCTCAGGCTATCTACCTCAGACCACATCCATAATCTCAGCAGTAGTCAGACCCATAATCACATCCTTGGTTCACCCATAATCCCAGTGGATCATGAATCAGTCTCAAATTCTAGAAGTCCTTGCCCCATGATTGCATGAGGCTTTGGGGGAACAACTAGACAGAAACCATAACAGCTGGGATTATAGACAGGTACTACCACACCTGGTTTATGCATTTTTATTTTATCAGCCTTCTTAATCTTTTATTTAGTATTGTTCTTTTTCATTGCATGTAAGCTTAAAAAACTCCCAGGAGTTCACCAGATTCTGTGAGCCTGAGGACACTGTCCTTTAGACTTCTAAATCTGCCCAAGAGTTCTGATTCCACTTGCAAGACTGGTAATTTCCAAAACTGCCTTTGATGAAATTTCACCAAAAAAGCTGACAAAGTCACTGAATGTGATTATTCTTATGATGATAGTTATTTCAGGTATCAGCCTAAATAACAACAGAGGCAAAGGCTCTCACAGAAATACCTTTTTTAGAAATAAATACAAGATTACAGTCTAGAATAGATATATGATGACAAGATCATAGCTATAGTCAAGGAAACAAAGACTGGTTTGTTTTTGTTGGTCTGTTTTTTCCATTGCTGGGGATTGGATCCATGGCCCATGAGTGCTAGACAAAGTACACTTCCACTGAGGTACATCCTCAACTCTTACAAAATTTTTAGTTTGAGACATGGCTTCAAGAGGTTTCTCAGGCTTGGCAGAACTTTATTTTTCCTGCCTCAGCCTCATAGGTAGCTAAGATTACAGGCAACACCACCATACACGGTGGAAAGGAATATTTTTAAAGGTAAAGTTTTTTAAAAAGATAAATTGAGGATGTTTATATATGTTGTTTGTTAGCTACAAGGATCAGTAACAAGGATGGCGCAGCCGAGGGTTTAACAGGCACTTGATGGGCAGATGCTCTCAAAAGGAGTATTCTTGGCACAAATTTCAGTTCTTTTTGTACAGTGTTGCTATTTTGACATCTTATGATGGTTCTTGTTTCAAGTGAATTGAAAACTATCCCTTCATTGTCTTTAAGCTTTATTTTGTTAGAGACTCCATTTTGATTCTGACAGGTTTGATATAGGGAAAGGTTATGAGTTAGACCAGCTGAAAGAAGAGACATAATGATCCTGGGGAAGTACAAAAGAAGCTTAGTCCTTAAGATCCAACAGACATCTAGAGTCAGTGTATAATAATAGACATGGTATATTCCAGTCTAAGAAGTCACCGGAGTGTCAATGTCTAGACCAGAGGTTTCATCAGAAGTTCATCAGGGGCTGGCGAGATGGTTCAGCAGTCTAAAGCCCCTGCTTACAAACGCTTAGGCAACTGCAGGGCCCGCAGTTTGATCCCTGGCACCACATGCTGCACCAGTCCCACCCGAAGGGCAGGCTGAGCCAGACTTAATTAAAAAAAAAAGAAAGTTCATTATGTAGGCATGAATAACAGTCACTGCTCATATGCTGGAAATCACTTCATAGCCTTATAATTTTCTTAGAGGTTGGCCTGATACCACATGACCCATAACCCCAGCTCTCTAATCAAATGGTTGGTCTCTTTGATATGGCCAACCTTCTGACTAGTACCATTGAGTAGGCTGTTCCAACACCAAGTTACCTCATCAGCATAAATAAAAAGTGTGATTTCATAGGTCTACTGTAAATCTCAAAAGCTAAAGACACAGATCAGGTCAAATTCCTTTCTACATAAATTCTTTCTGACTCAGCTCTTAAATATATAGTCAGTATTTCCCTTTGTCACTCACTGTACTTATATTTTTAGAAGTATTATATCCTGTACTCTTGAATTTAATATGAATGTTTAAGACATATTTTCCCCTGTAAAGAGCTCATCAATTCTAGCAGTATTTGTTAGATAATTCTTTTCTTCACTGATTTTGATGACTTGCTTACATTTGATATGGGGTCTTAAACCTTTAGTACATAGGTTATAGTAAATTTAAAAAATAAAAGAAATTACTGAAAGTTAGGCCTCATAATTTTTTCCAAGGAAGGCATAAACAAACTATAAATAGCAGACAAGAAATCTCAGTTGATCTCTATATAGTCCCTTGAAGGATGTTCTTGTTTTGCATTCCAAACTCACCTTGATGTTTTGATGCTCATGACGATGTTC